>BTHU01000009.1:64359941-64544941 GCA_036184795.1 Tokudaia tokunoshimensis
GGCAAATAAGAAAATCAAGAAAAATTTGCAAATACAACTTAGAGAGTATAAAAATGGTTCTATACAAATGTAAATTTCAGCTTCAAACAATTGCTTCAGACTTTAGTACAAGGAATCTTGAGGAATATACTCTAACATGACTTAAAAGAAATATATGATTCATGAATTTGATTGATAGGCTTCATAATATAACTCAGGAAATTTTATTTAAAAAGTATAGCTCAAATGCTCTATATCTCAGAAGTGGGAAATAACAAAATCTGCATATTCAATACTGATCAAATGCAGACAAATCCAATAGAAGGTAAAAAGATACTCATTTCAGAATCAGTATCAAGTAAATGTTCTATTATTTAATTCAAGTGAATATATTGTAATAGCAATATGATAGAATAAATACATAGGAGTAATATTTATTTTTATTTATTTTAAAAAGACAAGGTTACCATATTTAATGTGAAGTAGGAAAAAGGTAGTGAATTTTCTTATGAATTACAGATTACGAACCAGAATTGTAAGTGTATAAGCACTCAACTGATAGGAAGTGTGTGTGTGTGTGCGTGTATGTGTGTGTATACAGATGATAGATGATAGATAAATTAATAGACAGACAGACAGATAGATGGATAATAGAAAATGACACAATAGCAAGGCACAGATAAAGAAAAGTAGTCAACTTCTCAATATTCATTTTTAGGGAAGTTCAAAAGCTAGAATGTAAAATATTCACAATCTGATTCAACACAGATGACTGACACAAGTTGCATTGGAGTGATAGATCTTTAATAATGCATTTTATACTTTCCTCCAGTATTCATAATAAAATTACTGAATGCATTTTGCTTTGTATTGCTGGCAGAGATTGCAAACATTTTGGCAATGTGAAATTTTTTAGTGTTCCACGTGTTTAACTAATATTTTCCTACTTGACATTGAAGTTATTGGACACGGTCATGTGTATAAAAGTGACAATGAAAAATAGGCAAATATGACATAGCACTCTAGACTCAAAAGTTACCATTTATAGGTATGGAATAACGTTTTTGGAGGATGAAAAGTACAGATCTCACAATGACAAGATAGGAATAGACTTTCTGGTCTTGCAAGGTTAACTGTAATCAGAAGCAAAAACAGGAAAGGATTAAATAAACCTAAGGATGTGAGAAGAAGCTTTAAAGAATCCCATTAGTTTCTACGCTGTCTAAATAATTAAAAATAAACAGTTTGTGCAGATATATGTGAAAATTTTTCTCCTAGAAGTCATGGGTTACTACAAGAAAATCCAAATGCCAGCACAAATTAACATTATAAGAATTGTTGATCAGAGACACAGTGAAATCAGTCTTGAACTAAAGAGGAAACCCTCTGTCTAATGTTTAGTTTTCATACTTCTTGAAAGTATTATTTGGTCAGCTTGTTAAGAGGGATATGAATGGTCTTCATTATAAATCCTATATGCTGTAATCATGACCATCCAGTCAAGATACATCCACTGGTGCAATAAGGAAAGGCTATACACACTTAGCAGTTAGTATATTTATGATCTGCTTCACAGGGAATATTTCATATGTGGCACAATAAACATAATCAAAACCTAGGGCTATAGAAGCCATAGGCCTAGGTTATGACCTATTGTGGTTGTTTTGCTACATGGCCATTTTTTCAAGCTCCCTTTCAAATGTTTATGTTCATAATCGTATATTTGTGTCATTTTCAACCTTGGAAAGAGCAGAGGGTGGTGGTTAATTCCAAAATGTTCAGGGTAAATTGAACATGAAACCACAAGGGCTGAGTCCTAATGCAATCTCTATATCATTCAGTCTATGTGGTTCAGGAAGTCTTGCCATGAAGATAGTGGAAAGTGAGTTAAAATTTGTTGAATGTAAAGAGGAGTGACACCTGATACCACTTGAGGAGATAATCAATCGCTGTTGGTAGCTGCTGGGGAAGGGAGAGCCACTCCTCTTTGGGGCGTGGACACTGGTAGAGCACTTATGTTCAGTGTATGACCCTACACATGAACATAAGAACAGTACTAATTTGTTTTTACAAGACAAAAAATCTTTGAATTAGATCTAAATATTATGTTAGGCATCAGAGGGGAGTAAACAGGAGGGAAAAGGGAATAGATAGGATTGTGGTACAGAGTACAGAAGGACAAAATTCCACACAACATGGAGAAAAATCATGGACATGCTAAAGTAGAGAAAAGTCCACAAGGCTTCAACCCTACAGAAAGAGCTACAGGAAACTTTGGAAACCTTGAAATGTAAAATAAGTTCTTCCCCAAGGAGTAGCACATCAAATGGTTATTCTATGCTAAGCAGTCAGCCCTTTCAACATACATAAAAGTAACATTATATGGAATGAGCTCGTTATATTTAGCAATATATATTTGTTTATATATGCATTCAATAGCTATTGAAGAAATAACAATTGAAGAAAAATGAGATCATGAATTTGGGGAGAGAGTTGAGAATGTAATGAAGATGGGGGGGAGGAAAAGGAAAGAAGACATATAATTATACTATAATTTCCCAAATAAAATTAGAAATTAAAAAGTATAAAAAATTAAAACTAGGAATATAATTTGACACAGCCATAAATCAATGCAAACAAGGAATTAAGGCGTCAGGATAATTTCGATCCTTGCCAGCAGGAAGTCCAGCTTCCAGATGCTTCAGTCTCAGTACACTTGTAGTTGACTGTCAGCCTGTGCCAATCCAATTACAAAGAAATGTTACAAAATTGTGACTTAGATGTGTTTCTTCCAGGATTACAAATAAGTTGGCCTTATTTTCTTCATAACACTAGCAGGCTGGAGTGATAGCACGCCAGTGAGGATAGCACAGTGTTTTCGCAAAGAAACTGAGCTGAGTTCTCAACACCCATATAGAGCATGCAGCAGCCACTGTAACTCTAGCTCCAGGGTTCTCACCTTGTATTCTGATCTCCTTGGCATGTGTGCACATAGGTATACACAGATACGCAGACACCTAGATGCGTGCAGAGAAACAATAACATAAATCTCTAGTGAAGACAGAATATTATAGAGTGAAAGAGAAAGAGAAAAAAATCAAAGAACCTGACGAGGCCACCAAGTGACACCATGGTGAAAATCATTATTGATAAAAGTGTGTTGGCAGTGTATACTTTTAAAAGGAGGTATTGACTGTGTTTTTGTTTGTTTGTTTGTTTTGTTGTTGTTTATTTACTTTTTAATTTTTTCCTCAAGACCTGTAATCCAACATAATTAGCTACATGAGGAAAATGATCAAAGTTTTCACAAAGGCAAATGCCACAAAATATTGTCTAATACTTTTCTAAACTCTTAGGCTCATTGAAAAAGGAACAAAACAAGAAGATAAGTCTGAAACCTTGCATTGACGAAGAGAAGCACAAGAAGAGATACAACTAGGGTGTGGTGTTCTTGATAAGGTCCCAGAAAGGAAAAGCATATTAAGCAGAAGGTATGACTATAGTGTGCCTTAATTCAATATAGTATAAGAATCAATTAATAAATTTTAACTAATGTCTCGTGGATAAGTTATTAAAAGTAGAAATTCAGGAATAAGCTTTTTCATTAATCTTTGCCTTTATATATTCAGTTTTTAAACAAACATACAATTTTATCATTTAAAATAATATTAAGCATTTTTATGTGACACTGTGTATATGAAAATATGTGTCTCTAACAATTATGCCTTCTCTTGGGGCCCCTTGCCTTCTGTTGGTTTGCCTTATATAATTTTGATGTGATCGTTTTGATTTATATTTTATTTTGTCAAATTTTGTTTTCTCTTAAATGTCATTTCTTTCTAATGAGAAACAGAAAGAGAGTTGATTGTGATTAGAGGGGAGTTGGAAAAGAACTGAGAGGAGGAGAGGAAACTGTGATTAAAATATATTGAATGAAAAATAATTTTCAATAAAGGGAAAAAGGAAAAGAAAACTTTGTTTCCTTCAAGTTAGATGTATCAACAATGAATTATGAAGCTACAGATATAAAATTCTATTCTATAAAAAAATGAGAGAAATCAATGAAGCAACCTAGAGATGAAGCTATTTCTAGAAAGCAATGCTGCTCCCTTATGCACATATCACACCTTGATCAAGCAACTCTGAGCATTGCATTCTGAAGGAAGGAATAGATACTGTGTTGTTCCTAGTATCAGCTATTTATACATACAGATGTTCTATGTTAAAAATGAAGATATAGGGGCTGGAGAGATGGCTCAGCCGTTAAGAGCACTGATAGCTCTTCCAGAGGTCCTGAGTTTAATTCCAGCAACCACATGGTGGTTCACAACATGGGATCTGATGCCCTCCTCTGGTGTGTCTGAAGACAGATACATTGTACTCATATACATAAAATAAAGAAATTAATTTGAAAAAGGAAAATATAATTTTATTAAAACCTATTTAATGAATGGTAAATCCTACTAATTGCAAATATAACAGAATGTAGAGCTACAGCATAAGGAAATATGGCAAGGAGTGGCAAAATGGAGGATTCAAGAGGGAGGACTAACTTCCCGTTCAGTTTCAGGAGACTGTAGTCTTCATAAAGGGAAACTATTAGTTTTGTGGCATGCCATTGTACTTAGAAAAGTGTAAAAAATATTCCTAGGAGACAGCATTCCCTGACTAATTGATAGAGATTTTTTTTCCCTCATTTTATTCTTATTTTAATGCATTGAACATTCACAGGCCTGTGCCTAAGGGTACTGTTTTTCACAGCGTTGTATACATCTCATGTTTGGATGGGTTTCTTTTTTTTTTTTTTTTTTGTCTCTTTACAACCCTGTGTAGTTCTTAGTACAGAAGTTGATTTAAATTCAAACCTGTGCTTCATGTATTTGTTTTTATTTTCAGAATAGACTTAGCGATGTCACTTATTGTAAGGAATTTAAGGTTCTTCACTTTAAATCCTGTTTCCCTTTCTGGAGAAGGAAATGGAGCCTGTTTGCTTTCAGGCCATGACTTCTCATCAATATTTCCCCTCCTTCTGCTTTACATTCTTAGAGCTTTCTTCCCCTTGTTCCAACTAAAGCAGGAGAAATATTGCTTTTTCTAGATGACTGTTTGAAATTGTTTCTTTCAGCTGTCACTTCAAGCAGATCTGCTGAGAGTTAATGTAATCCACGGGTAGTTCTAAAGTGAAAGAACATTTAAATATTGCATACCGCGAGAACTGTCATGTCCATACCAGTGATGATCGAAGCAGCAGCCCTAGTGCAAATCTCCTGTCTAGGTTCGAATCAGTTTGCCCAGATCTCTCCTGCACTTCTCTGGAGATGTGGCCTATGAACACACACAAGCTTGAACTTCATTCTTCCCCACTAAATCCTTGCCCCTTTGCTTGTTGCTATCCCCTTAAATGATACCACTCCCTACAGAGTTGTTGAAATCTTAAGTGTGGCTATAATCATTATAATCGACTGTTCTTCTCCTCACAGTTGAAAAATTAAAAAAAAAAAAAAAACCTGTCATGTTCAGATTACAGATAATTCTAATTAGCTTCCTTTTTCAAATTTTACCTTCTAATCTGGTCTTGGTAAGGGTTACTGACATTGTTAAGCAAAATGTTCTGTTGGGATTTTGAAAATAATTAGATGAGGTTGTCAGAGAAAGATGTAATATGAAGCTAATGAAGCTGAAACTGAAGGTCATCCACGGCGTGGTGAGTGCCTGTGACTTCTGGGAACAATAGCTCCATGACAATGTCTAGATGAGAATAACTGTCAGACTGCTATTAGGAATTATCCTGGTGAACCTCTGACTAACTTCCCAATGAGATGGAGATCACATATCTAACTCCTTTATCAATTCTGCCTATATTCTGAATGCATATTGTCTCCATACAAACTTGATGTTCTTATTTTTTTAATCTCATTTCTTTAAAAGATTTCCAAATAATATAACATCAAAGTCTTGTAAAAACTTGTACCTGTCCATGCAAGAAAGAATTTTTATACATATAGACAAATTTAATGAACATCATAAGTGACACTGAAAGAGAAATCAAAGGTAAGAGAAGGGCTTTGTAATTATCAGAATTCTCTGCAAAAGTGCTCTTTGTAAATGTTCACGTGATTAATTCAGCACTGACACATGATTGTCCATTATGTGATAACCATGTTCTCTAATTAAGATAATCATATTGCTTAGGATGATTGTCACTTAAAGAAAAAGTCATTTTATATGATTTATCCTAAAATGCTTGTATAGTACACAACGGATTCAATTTTTATTTCTTTATTTCCATTGGTTATTTTTTTAATTTACATTTCAAATGTTATCCCCCTTTCTGTTTTCCTCTCCAAAAGCTCCCCATTCCATCCACCCTGCCTCCAAGAGGGTGCTCCCCAACCCATGCACCCACTCTTGCCCCACAGCCCTAGCGTTCCCCTATGCTGGGGCATCAAACCTTCACAGAACCAAGGCCCTCCCCTTCCACTGACAAGGCCCTCCCCTTCCACTCCCTTTCAGACAAGGCCATTCTCTGCTACAAATTCAGCTGGAGCCATGGGTCCCTCCATGTATTCTTTGGTTGGAGGTTTAGTCCCTGGGAGCCCGCGGGGGTGGGGGGTGGTTTCTGGTTGGTTGATATTGTTGTTCTTCCTACGGTGTTTCAATCCCCTTCACCTCATTCAGTCCATCCCCTAACTCCCTGCGCTCAGTCAGTGGTTGGCTGCTTCGATACTTAGACAAAGAAAGCCAAGGCCAAATTAGTTTTGTTTAATCACTAACTCAAAATTTGTTTCTGCAAAGTGTTGTTATATTAAAAAAAATAATTCCTATATTGCACTTATATTTTATAAGTGTAGTAATTTATGCACATATATACATATATATATATAATTAAATTTCCCATTATATGATCATCTGAAGGACTATTTTTGTTGAACACAATTCATTAAGCTTTTGTTACAGTGCTAGACTTTGAGTACAAAGGATTGACCACAGATCTCGTATTATTCTTTTGAGTCTGGGGCTGGAGAGACACCATGATTAAGATAATAAGACCTGTCAATGTTTAATAAAGCAGTATATGATATAAAAGACTACAAACTTTAAGGAATATGAGATGTATTTTAATTACTGTTACCTAATTTTAATGTCAATATAAATTAAATGCTACTCAAAAGAAAGGAGAAATTTCTAAAAAAATTGTTAGGCAATATTTTGTAAAATTTTATCATTTATTTTTAGTATAAAATAACTTTAACATTATACATTTTGGAGGCTGGATATCTCAGAAGTTTAAATTACTGTAGTATTAGAGGACTGGAATTCAGTTACTACCACCCATATCCAGTAGCTTAAAAATGGTTCTAATTCCTGCTTTAATTAATTTAATGTTCCCTTTGGGCCTCCAAGAGTACACTTCCCCCCCACACACACACTTGTGAATGCATACATATAAATTACAAAATTCTTAATTAACAGTTTAATATTCCATTATGAATATATAAAACATTTTCATTTTTCAGTCACTTGTGAACATATAAGCTAATTCATGACTAGTCTATTATGAATAATGTTTTAGTGAACATATTAGTGTTTCTAAAGTGGTGATAAAACACAGTGGTCATGAAGAGTTTGGGTAAGAATGGGTTTATTTAAGTTTACATCTTTCAAGCCAACTCCATTGCTGATGGAAATCACATTAACTCAGGCAGTGGATAGGGGAAAAGAAATTGATGCAGGGTCCTTAAAGAGTGTTGCTTACTAGCTAGCTCAACATGGATTGATCAGTCTGCTTTTTAATATAAATATATCCTAACCAGGACTACCAACACAGTGGTGGCCTCACCCAGAATGATCAGGCCCTCTCAGATAAATTATCAACATGGATTCACACAGCAGGAACATTCCTCAGTCGAACTTATTCTCAAATGACTTTGTCTTGTATCACGTTGCTAATTTATAGCAAGAAGAATAAATTAGGTTGCTTTGATTGTATTTACAAGTGACTTTATAAGTCAAGGCGTTATATTGAGATGTTCATTACCAGAAGGTCTATGTTTTCAAAAATTTGTTAAGAGCTGGAAGATAAAGTAAATGACCGAAGCACACTAGTACCTGCACTTGAGATGACTATTAAAATTATGACTTCACGACTGTAACAAACTGCAATGGTCATGTGCAACTGTGTATCATTAACAATAAATCAAGGAAGACAGAGGCCGAATGAAGCCCTTCATATTTACCTGTGCTTTATTAGTCATTTATAGACACTAGGAGGCAGGAACCGCTCGATTTAAATGTGTAAACTCTGCTGAGCTCACAGGGCTTCAGTGAACAGTTACAAACAAATGGTCAGAATGGTGATTCTGAATAGTGTTTTGAGCACCAAAACAAAATAAACAGTCATGTACATGAGGAAGAGATTTGTGGAGAGGAGGAAGTTTGACATGAGAGACAGGGAGGTAGAATTTGAAAGGGCTACTCATGTAAGATATGCATTATATATGAGGGTGTGTCCAAATAGCAGGGCGACTAAAAGTTGGATGCAGAATGGTACGTGCTTCTGCAGAAGTGCTTGTGTCCTCTGTACTGGCAATTACTCACCATCCGCCTTAACCCAGACTACTCATAACCTCAGAATGAGGGACGCATGAGACCACTAACCTCAGCATCAACTCATGAGTGAGAAACCTAAATATTTGCTGCTTTTCTTCATTGTGAATTTGGGTTTGTCGTGAATCATTATCATTGCAAAAATCAAATAAATACATCAACATTGATATCAGTCTGGAAAGTTCTACGATGAAATGTGGAATTTCTTTGTGAAGAAATCTTGGAAAAAGAACACAATGCAGAAATTGGGAGAAAAGCTATGATAATAAAATAAAAGATGAACTTCTCTATGCACTTTAATAGAATAATTACTGGTTATAGCAAGATTAGGGCACATAAGCACATTTTAACTTTTTTTGTACAAATATTTTAAAAAGTTTATTTTTTGTTCCCTCTTGCCTGTCCTATTTTCAGGGATGTTATGCTTGGTGAAAACAGAATACAATTGCTTTACTCTTAGCACACATAAGGAAAGTAATTCATATTCATGTTGATTAATTCTTTAAAAAATTCTGGTTACTAAGAGCTGTCGATTATATATTTTATTATATGATGATTTCCATTATTTTCTCCATTTTTTATGCATGACATTTCTTATTATTCCACTTTTCTTTGTCAAAATTTAGTATTTTGCTAATAGTTCATTATCAGTGTACAGTTTAAAATAAAAGCAGCTCTAGACTCACTAGCAATGAAATATTAGAATCCTTCCACATTTGATACATTATCATAGATTAAAAAAATCTGTGAAGTGGTCCCTGCCCTTTATTTCTCCATACTTTCAGTTTTGTTATTTACATGTGTTTAAATGGGTGTTTATTTAAACAGTTGATTGTGTACAAAATGCATGGTTGCATTATATGCAGGTTTCAGAAGAGCTGCACATAGTGTTTGTTTCCTTCTGGGTCATCTTCATATTCATTTTTCACATTCTTTCATATGCTTATTCTACACTCTTAGCTGTCTGTTATATTTTTCCCAGCAAATGACAATCTTGCGGCAGTCCTTTTATGAACCACCGCTCTATATAGGGCTTATCTCTCCCAGAATCTGTTCTTTCTAAAAAGAGTAAAATGGCATTTCTTTATGAGTGAATGATGTTTTCGAGGGTATAGAATTCCAGGTCATCACTCCAAACATACAGTCCAGTGTTTGTTGGGTTCTGTTGTTGGCTTTTGGGAAATCATTCTTTGAAGGCAATATGCCTTTTCTATGTGGCTTCCTTCTTTTCTGGCTGCCTTTATATTATCCTTTGTCTTTGTTTTTGGCAGGTTTAGAGTTACATATTTCTTTCCTTTTTCTCCTTTTTAGTCTTTTCTCAGTTGTATTCTTGTGGCATGCCTAATTGTTTTTGCATGAAATTATATATGAACCACAGAGGGGAAATTGAAAACTATTTGTTGTTTTTGTTGTTGTTTTTAGTTCCAAAAGCATTTGCTTCAAGAATTAATTAAGCAGTGGAAAGGCAAGCTTTATAGAAGCGAGTCAGATTTGATTTGAAGCTGGCTTCAGTTGCGGAGTGAGTTGGCCGGTTTCCTGTAGATGGGAAAAAAAAAGGCAAATCCCTCTATGTTTGCAAGAAAAAATTGTGTGTCATTCAAGACCACCTCACAGATAGTCTCTGATTTTAATTTGTATCCTTTTCCTTTTTCCTTCTACTTCACCAAAGTTTGCCTGCCTTTCAAGCCCAGGATTCACCCTCACAGTTTGAGCATCCTCTGATCCTCTGCTGTCTAGAGGAATGGGGTGTGGTGCTAAGCTATATGGTGGGCCTCCATTAACTTCAAATTGAGGCATATTTTACAATGAGGTCTTGTGTTGCCTGGTCTATTTTATTACTGAAACTCACTCTGAATTTCCTTCTGGTTAGAATATTCTACATAATATCAAGTTCAAAACTTAGTATGTATTTCCAATTCTGAAATTTAGTTCATGAAATACTAGAGTTCTTATAAAAGATATTTAAAATTTGGCCATATATAATAGATATTTGATAAGCTTCAGTAGATATAAAATGTTTTATAAGTGAAAGAATTTTAGGAAAAATGAACTTAAATTCTCAGGAGCAAATTATTCTTTAACATTATATGTGTTCTATTAACACATTGGTTGCCATTAAACTATTTATAAATATATAACTATTTTAATATAGGGATACCATAATTATGGACATAATTATTAGCTTATATAAATATAATATTACTGTTTACAAGTGATGTATATGCATATATGGTCATATTTTATTTTAACTTGAAATTTGCTTATTTTCCATTTCACAGTTGTGTTATTTATGGTAAGTGCTCAGTGAAAAATAATTACAAAAATTTCAGAAAATTTTTGTTGGAGTTACTGTTTCCTTTAAATTTTTTTTTTTTTATTAATTTCCATTCCAAGGCTTGCACCCTCCTGGTTCTCCCTCCCGGAATTCTTTATTTCATCTCTGGGAGCTCCCAGATACTGGCCACCAACCAAAGAGCACACATGGGCTGGACCTTGGTCCCCAGCACATATGTAGCTTAGAATTGCTTTGTATGGCCTCAGTGGGAGAGGATGAGCCTAATCCTGGAGAGACTTGATGTTCCAGGGTAGGGGGGATGCACATAGGGGGCACCCTCTTAGAGGCAAAGGGGAGGAGGGATGGGTGAAAGAACTCTGCAAGAGGGTCTAGGAGAGGAGTGACATTTTTTATGTAAATAAATAAAATTGATTATTGTAAATAATAATAAAAAACACCATTGACTTTGGTATGTTGGGACATTTTTGTAGATTTTTTTTTTATTTTATGTATGTGAGTATACATGCTTTGTTCAGAAACAGCAGAAAAGGGCATCCGATCTCCTTATAGATGGTTGTAGGCCAACATGTTGAAGCTGAGAATTTAATTCAGGACTTCTGGAAGAGCAGTCAAAGTTCTTAACTCCTTAGCCATCTCTCCAGAGCCCCACCCCCATTTTAACTTGTTTTTGAAAAAGATTTGTTTATTTATTTTATGTAAGTATACTGTCACTCTTCAGATACACTAGAAGAGAGCATCGGAATTGAACTCAGGACCTCTGGAAGAGCAGTTAGTGCTCTTAACAACTGAGCCAATTCTCCAGCCCTTATACGTTTTGTTTTTATGGTCATCCAATAATAGTATTTTAAAAAGAATTCCCTTGTTGATTTCTTCTATGACACAATTACTCAGTAGTGTGTTATTTAATTTATATGAGTTTATGTATTCTTCTATAGTTCCTAATGCTATTATATCTAAATTTTACCCATTTGGGGCAGATAGAATATGAGAAGTGGTATAATTTTTTTTCCTGTATTTGCTGAAAGTTGAACTGTAAACTAGTATGTGCTCTATTTTGGACACGATTCCTCGGGGTTCTGATAAGAATATGCATTCTTTGATGTTGAAGTAGAATGTTCTACAGGTGTCTATTTGATCGAATTCATTTATCATGCTATTTATCTCCAGAACTTTTGAGTTTAGCTTTTATCTAGTGTCATTCTGTCAGGAATTTGCTTCAGAAAATTATTCCTTATGTCCAAAGGTGTCTTGCTGCAAATCTGTGTCACATAGAAGATGCTGGTGTGAAAAGAGGCTGAGTGACAGGACAATGAGAGTTAATACAATATTTTCCCTTCTGGTTTTTTGTTTGTCTGGTTCTTGATTTGCTTTGGTACCATTCCTTCCTTATCCATTTGGTTATATACTCATCCCCAAGACAAAAGTCCAGTAAGACACTGGAGTAAAGCTGAGACCTACACTCCTATGGTTGACCTGCCATTTTAGTAGATTTCTGAGATGACTACAGCTTGCCACACATCTGAAATGCTATGCAAAAAGGTTGTGGAGACATGCTTCCTTTGGTGACAGTTCCTTTTCCATGATTCCCATACTGGCAGGCATAGTATGTGGGTCATTATTATCAAGTTATTGTTTTCGATTTGGGTCTGTCTGTTGTTCTTGTTTATCACAAAGCTCACATTACGTTTGAAGCTATAGTTTCATGAATAATTTTTTGTAGTATCTTAGTGGATAGATACTAGACTAAGACTGTGATATTTCTCATAAATATAGTCCTTAATTCTCTAGACCATTAAACAAAACAAAACAAAACAAAATAACAAAAAAAAAACCCAAATCTCAGTCATTTTGTACAGCTTCACAAGCATGCTTGGTCTTGAGAATTCTCAAAAGTTTACAATACTAGTAAATAATCACAGCGCAAACTGGGATATGGGAGGGATTGTAGGGAGAAATGGGAAGAAAGAAATGATGGAATTTATTGTAATCAAACATATACATACTTAGGTTATGTTAATTATATATCATATGTCATATATTATATGTCACATGTCATATATGTCACATGTAACATGTTACATGTCATGTCATATATAAATAATTTAAAGCATTCTATTGTGAAATATTTTTAAGTTAATTTCCCATTTCTACTGGTTTAGTCACAAACTCTGAGTGGAGCTTACTAGTACCTTTCACTTATCGTAATTAAATTTCCACAATACTGTTTATATAATTTGGTACACAATTCTTCAGCACAGAATTTTAAACCAGAAAAACTTGCTTATAATAAAAATCCATAAAACATACAAATAATTTACATCCTTAGTTTTTTGAGTGATTGTATTACCTCTTTGTCTATATCAGTCATCGTTTGATATAGACTCCTGTTGATATTTTTAAGGGATTTTATCTCCCAACAGGCAAACCTAGTTAGAGTAGTGAACACAAAGGGGAAAATTAGTTCTCATTGTCAAAGTAATTACAAGGAAATTGTGGGAAATATGGAGATAAATTTTCTTAGTTTTCAGTATATGACTAGCATGTGAGCACACATGAAAGACTTAAATGATAATATCTTATTTAGTCTGGTAAGCCATTTGATACAGAATGACTTTAAGATGTTAGTGTGTTAGTTAATGGTTTTACTGTTAATAGACACCAAGACCAAGACAACTCTTATAAGGACAAAATTTAACTGGGGCTGGTGTACAGGTTCAGAGGTTCAATTCATTATCATCAAGGCAGGAGCACAGCAGCATCCTGGCAGGCATGGTGCAGGAGGAGCTGAGAATTCTCCATCTTCATTTGAAGGCAATTAGCAGAATACTGGCTTCCAGGCAGCCAGGATGAGAGTCTTAAAGCCCATACCCAATGTCACACCTACTCCAACAAGGCCACACCTACTCCAGAAGGGCCTCACCTTCTAATAATGCCACTCCAGGAGCTGTGTATGTGCAAACCATAACAGTTGGTAAAACCCAGGAGATTGAGCTGTTAAACAAATATTATTGTTTTACACACACACACACACACACACACACACAATCCCATGAGTCCATTTGTTATTGCTCTTATGTACTTGTGTTTAGGAATGGGCACCGGGGATTAGATAACCCATAACCCTTTGTTCTGAACTGGTTTTCCATCTCTTAGTAGTAAGATTGTTTACAGCTGCTAATGTTTTGCAGCTCCCTCTTATATATACAAGACACAATCTTTCCATGATGCTTTGATGTCCTGTCTTTTGCACTCATTCTGCTTCTTCTTCAGTCATGGTCCCCTCAGTCTTAGGTACAGAGCTTGTTTGTATAGGTATCGGCTGATAATGAGCATCCCATCATTAAATGTCTTCCATAACTGAACCGTTGTGGATTTCTCTAATGTGGATCTTTCTAATGTCTTTGCTGCAAAGTAGATGCTTTGGTAATCAGGTAAGCTGCATACATGCATAGAAAAGGACACACACAATCACTCACACCACATTTATACACACACACACGTGTACATTACATGATTCAAATAAACATAAACATATACATTATATATGTATGCATATATACATCATATATGTAAGTATACATATAAATAATTCAAAGGCAATTAATTCATCATTTATATAATTTTGAGATTAGAAGGAATCTTGAAATCAGGCAGTATATAGTGTAGAATATCAGTATTAATACCAACACCAACCTCTATGTATCAATCCATTTTTCACAAATATACATGAGTAAACAAAGCTTGATGAAAATAAATATGGTAAGAGATATCCTATTAATCAAAAATCAATTAGGTATGGCTTTATTTTTACTTTTAAATGTGTTACATAAATAATAATGCATGAATAACTGTACATTATTATTTAAATTATAATTTTATTTACAACATAGCATAAACATTAAATTTGAAGTCTACATTCATGAATTAAAACTTGATATCAGTGAAAAACACGACTGTTAATAAGGATAGAGCATTTAGTTTACTGTAGGTTTAAGAGCTATTGCACTGAAATGGTCCCTTTTCTTCAGTTACTTGTGGCATGTGCGGTTGATTTGTGTATAATTAGAGCAGGCAGCTGCTGTATTAATGGGCTGTGAGGGACTCTAGACAAAAAGCACCTGAGTAACTTAATTCCCTGGTGGATCTTTCCAAATTCCCTGGATTAGTGTTTGTCCCTGCAGACTATGCTTTACAGAAAATATGTTTAGAGAGATAGGCATTATGACTCCTTGGAGAGGTACCACATTATGTAGCTAATGAATTAAAAGAGAGTAATTGGGTAGATTTACCTCCATCATCTGTGTTTACACTTTGAAACCTAGATTAAGAAGAGAATGGTAAAGAGTAAACACAGATCTTCAACCACCAGAATAGCAAGAAATTTCAGGGAATAAGAGTTACATTGTTTGTCCAAGTCGCTCAGATTTTGGCATGAAAGTACAAGAGGAAAGAAACAAAAGTGTTCCCTTGTGGAAATAAACACACGCACATGTATACATATGTACACTATAGAGTACTTTTCATTATTCTACTGTAATAACAAGTGATTTGCCTTTATAACACATTGTAACCATTTATGCCATTAATATTTTTACTTAAACAATAACAGCTTAAGAAGTTCTGTAACATAAGTAGAATTGAAATTCATGGGATTTTTAAAAATTTCACATAATTTGAAATAAAATATACCATAATATTTTGTTAATAAAGAATTGCATTAAAATATTAAATTTCTATCCATTTTTCTTTATCTCGAGGTGAAGCTCTTTGAGTTTTTCCTTCATTCAAGTTGGAACGGGACCTTGTGATGTAATTATTCAGGTGTTGTTTAGCCAGCAACTTTGTTAGGCTTTATGGGTTTATCTAACATTACATATGTAGAAGACATAATCTCTTAGCCAAGATTTGAATAACTCCCCCTCCCTTTCCCTCAGTGTTCCCTGAATTTTAGGTATGCAGGTAGTGCTGTACTATCAACAGAGCTGGAAACCCACAGTCTGTTCCCGCCATTCAACTAGCTGTGATTTTTATAATATTCTCTATCTACATTACAAAGACTCTTCCTCTAAGTTGTAATGTAATGGTGAATAACAGCATAGGTTGTAACCTAAAGGACAGTGTCTAGAGTTTTATATAATTCATTAATCTCTGTTTGACCTAGATGTCTTCGTTGTTTTTCTTTTATAGAAAATAAAATAGTTCTTACCCATGGTGTGGGTCTCAAGTTGGGTCAGTAAGTAGTTGGCCATTTCCTCTAAATCTCCTCCACCTTTTTCTCTACACATTGAGTAGGCAAGACACATTTTTGATCTTAGAATTTGTGGGTGGATTGTTGTCCATATTCATCCACTAAAAATCCTGCCTGGGTTCAGAAGATGGCCACATCAGGCTTCATAGCCTCCACTGCTAGGGGCCTCAGCTAGAGTCATCCTCAAGACTCTCTGGAGCCTTCCCAGTTCCAGGTCTCTGGCATGTCCTAGAGATATCCGCTCACTCCACCCCACCCCACAAATTTTACTTCACTCTTCTCGTCCTGTCTCTTCAGTTCTTACACCTGATCCCCATCCCCATTTCCTTCCTAATCCCCTCTATCAACCAGTTCCCTCCTTCCATCCACTTCTGAAGTCTAATTTAATTTTACTTCTAAGTAAGATTCAAGCACTGTTCCTTGGGTCCTCCTTGTTATTTGGCTTCCTTGAGTATGTGGATTTTAATAATATTATCATTTAATAATATTATCATTTACTTTATAGCTAATATCTACTTATAAGTGAGTCCATACCATGGATGCCATATTTGATTTGGCTTACCTTACTCAGGATAATATTTTCTAGTTCCATCCATTAACCTGCAAAACTATGATGTACTTATTTTTAATACCTGAATAGTATTCCATTATTTTAAATGAACCATATTTTCTTTATGCGTTCTTCAGTTGAGGAGTATTTGGGGTGTGTCTACTTTCAGGCTATTACAAATAAAGCTGCTGTGAACATGGTTGAATAAGTGTCCTTGTGTGATGGTGGAACATCTTTTGGGTATATTTCCAGAAGTGGATAAACCTGTAATTTGAGATAGAAGTAATCTAAATTTTGTGAGAAACCTCAATATTTATTGCCAGAGTGGTTTCTGAGGTTTTACTCCCACTGGCAATGTAGGAACATTCCTCTTCCTTCACATTCTCACCAACATGAGAGCTGTCCCTTGAGTTTTTGATTTGAGCTATTCTGATGGACTTCAGGTAGAATCTCAAAGTTGTTTTGATTTGGATTTTCCTGAGGAAAAAGGACATAGAACATTTCTTTAAGGGCCTATGGGCCACCAGAGATTTCTCTCTTAAGAATTCTATTTACCCCTTTACCCCATTTTTGCCACTTTAGCATTTTTAATTGGATAATTTTATTTATTTACATTTCAAATGTTATCCCTTTTTCTGGTTTTCAGTCCAGAACCCCCCATCCCATATTCCCTACACCTGCTTCTATGAGGGTTCTCCCCCACCCACCCACCCACTCCTGCCTCCCTGTCCTCGCATTCCCCTACACTGGGGCATCCATTGAGCCTCCCCAGGACTATGGGCCTCTCCTCCCATTGATGTTTGGCAAGGCTATCATCTGATACATATGCAGAAGGAATCATAGGTCCCTCCATGTGTACTCCTTGGTTGGTGGTTTAGTCCCTGGGAGCTCTAGAGGGTCTGGTTGGTTGATATTATTGCTTTTCCTATGAGATTGTGAATCCCTTCAGCTCCTTTAGTCCTTTCTCTAACTCAGACTAATCTCTTATACTATTTATATATTTTGCATATTAGTCCTCTGCTATATATATGATTGATGAGGATCTTTCTCATTCTGTAGGCTGAGGTTTTGTCCTATAGATAAGTGTCCTTTGATTTATAGACAGTTTTCTATTTCAAGAGGTCCCATTTACAAAGGGTTGAACTTAGTTGATGAGCTATGGGTGTTCTGTTCATGAAGTGTCTCCCATACAAATAAATTCAAATCTATTTCCCACTTTGTTTTCTATTAGTTTTATTTTACCAAAGAAAAAAACCTACATTGATATCTTTGATCCACTTGAATTTAAGTTTTGAGCGTGGTTTAAATTATGGATTTATTTGCATTCTTCTACATGTAGATATCCAGTTAAACTAAAACAATTTTTTTGCAGATGTTCTCCCCTTTACATTGTATGTTTTTCATTTCTTTGTGAGAAAGCAAGAATACATAGGTGGGTAGGTTTATTTCCAGGTCTGTGATTTGATTCCATTGATCATCCTGTCTGTTCCTAGACCAAAAACACACAATTTCTATTACTATTGCTGTGTAGTAAAACTTAAATTCAGGAATGGTGATACTTCCAGAAGGTCTTTTTTCTGTTTTTTTAGGATTATTTATTTATTTACTTATTCATTGATACTCCAGATATTATTCCCCACTCCCCAGTCCACCTTCTGACTGTTCCATATCCCATACCTCCTCTTCACACCTCTGTCTCCACGAGGATGTCTCCAGGTCACACCCCCTACTCCACCTGACCTCTAAACTCCCTGAGGCCTCCAGTCTCTTGAGGGTTAGGTGCCAGTCTCTTGAGGATTAGGTAGGATTGCAAACTGGTCCAGCCAGAAGTTCTTTTATTGCACAACTGATTTTTTTTAAGCTATCTTGGGTTTTTGGTTTTTTCATATGAAGTTGAGTATTGTTCTTTCAAGGTGTATAAGAATTATGTTTACCTTGTGATGGGAATTTTATTGAAATCATGTTTTGCAAGATGGCCAGTTTCACTATGTCAATCCTACTTATCCCTGAGCATGGGAGATGTGTCCATCTTCTGTTATCCTCTTCAATTACTTAATCCAGAGACTTGATATTATTTTCATATAGGTATTCAACTTGCTTCGTTAGAGTTACACCAAAATATCTTATATTATTTGTGTCAATTGTGAAGGTTATTTTCTCCCTTGCAGAGAGGAGTCTAGCATAAATTTTCTCTGAGAGCTCTGCCCTGTAGCCAATAGAAGCAGATACAAAGACTAACAGACAAACATTAGTTGGAGCTCAGGGAATCTTGTGGAAGTGTTGGGAAAGCATTGAGGGACACAGAGGGAAAGAGAACACCACAAGAAGACCAATAGAGTCAACTAATCTGGACCCATGGAGGCTCGTAGAGACTGAGCCAACACCAAAAGAGTAAGCATGGACTGGATCTAGATCTCCCTGCATATATGTAATGGTTGTTCAGCTTGGTCTTCTTGTGTGTCCCCCAAAAGCTTAACATAGATTTGTTCCTAAATCTGTTCCGTTTTTCCTGTTCTTCTTGATGTCCCAGCGTGTAGTGATTAATAGGAGAGGCTCTCCATCGACAGATAGGTGACTAAGAGGAAGGGAGCAGAGAAGGGTTGTATGAGGTAGGAATGAGGGGCTGTGATCAGAATGTAAAGTGAACAAATAAAAAAAATTATTGACACTATATTTTTATATGATAAAACCTGATTATGGTTTCCCCTCACTTTACTTATGTTATAAAGTTAAGCAATAGATAAAACTGAAATTCTTAAAAATTAATGAACTTCCTTTATGAGATGTGAAAGCTACTCATGGGTACACAGATAAGTATTTAGAATATAGGTAAGATCTGCCATGCTCCTGAATTGGCATGATTAATATAGTAAAATTGGCCACCTTGCCAAAAGCAATCTACAGATTCATTGCAATCCCCAACAAAATTCCAACTCAATTCTTCATAGAGTTAGAAAGAGAAATTCTCAAATTAATTTGGAAAAAAAAATTCTCAACAATAAAAAAATTTCTGGGGGAATCTCCATCCCTGACCTCAAGCTCTACTACAGAGCAATAGTGATAAAATCTTTATTGTATTGGTACAGTGACAGGAAGGGAGATCAGTGGAATAGAATTGGAGACCCAGAAATGAACCCACACACGCATGATTGCTTGATCTTTGACAAAGGAGCTATAAATAATCCAGTGGGAAAATGAAGCATTTTCAACAAATGGTGCTGTTTCAATGGGCAGTCAACATATAGAAGAATGAAAATTGATCCATTCTCATCTCCCTGTACAAAGCTCAAGTTCAAATGGATCAAAAACCTCCACATACAACCAGAAACATTGAATCTAATAGAAAACAAAGTGGGGAAAAGCTTCAAACACATGGGTACATGATAAAAGTTCCTAGCATAAAAGTTCTGAAAAAATATATTATTTTTGAAAAAAAAAGTTCTTGAACAGAACATCAATGGTTTATGCTTTAAGATCAAGAATCAACAAATGGGACCTCATAAAATTGCAAAGCATCTGCAACACAAAGCACAATGTCAGTAGATAGAATGTCAATCAACAGATTGGGAAAAGCTCTCTACCAATCCTACATCTGATAGAGGGCTAATATCCAACATATAAAAAGAACTCAAGAAGGTAAACTCCAGAGAACCAAATAACTGAATTAAAAATGGGGAACACAGCTAAACAGAGAATTCTTAACTAAGGAAACTCAAATGGCCAAGAAGCACCTAAAGAAAAGGTCAACATGCTTATTCATCAGGGAAATGACAATCAAAATAACCCTGAGATTCCATCTCACACCAGTCAGAATGGCCAAGATCAAAACCTCAGGTGACAGCAGGTGCTGGTGAGGAAGTGAAGAAAGAGGAACTCTCCTTCATTGTTGGTGGGATTGCAACCACTCTAGATGTACCTGTAAATCAGTATGGTGGTTCTTCAAAAAATTGAACATAAGAGTACCTAAGGATCTAGTTATACCACTCCTGGGCATATACCAAAAATATGCTCCAACATAGAACAAGGACACAAGCTCTACTATGTTCAGAGCAGCCTTATTTATAATAGCCAGAACCTGTAAAGAAGTCAAATGTCCTTCCAGAGAGGAATGGATACAGAAAATGTGGTACATTTATACAATGGAGCACTACTCAGCTATTAAAAACAATTAATTTATGAAAAACTTAGGCAAATGGATGGAACTAGAAAATATCATCTTGAGTGAGATAACCCAATCACAAAAGAACACACATGGTATGTACTCATGGGTAAGTGGAAAATTGCCCCTAAGCTTGTAATATCCAATATAAAATTCCAAGACCTCATGAAGCTCAAGAAGGAAGAAAGACCATAGAGTGGGTGTTTCAGTCCATCTTAGAAAGGGTAAAAAATTACTCAAAGAGACAAAGTGTAGAGCAGAAACTGAAGGAAAGGACCTCCAGAGAGTGTCCCCTACCTGGGAATCTATCCTGTATACAGTCACCAAACCCAGACACTATTGTGAATTCCAAAAAGTGCTTGCTGAAATGAGCCGGACATGGCTGTCTCCTGAGAGGCTCTGCCAGATCCTGACAAATACAGAGGCAGAAGCTCACAGCGAACCATTGGACTGAGTATGGGGTCCCCAAATGAGGAGTTAGAGAAAGGACTGAAGGAGCTGAAGTGATTTGCAACCCCATAGGGAGAACAACAATATCAAGCAGCCTGAGCCTCCAGAGATCCCAGAGACTAAACCACCAACCAAGGTGTACACATGGATCCAGCTGCATGTGTAGCAGAGGAAGGCCTTATCAGGCATCAATGGGAGGAGTAGCCCTTGTCGCAGGGTAGGGGAATTTGAGGGCAGGAGGTGGGAGTGGGTGGTTAAATTGGGAAAAACCCTCATAGAAACAGGGGGAGGGAATCTGAAAAGGGAGAAACATTTGAAATGTAAATAAAGAAAATATTCAATAGAAATTTAAAAAAAAGGAATATGGAGAGATGTTGAGAATCACATTCTACACAGAACAATGATGTACAAACAAATGTACATGACTGAGAGAACTTTCTACCCAACACACATATAAAATACCACATACAACATAAATGTACCAGAAAGAAAGAAAGAGGGAGGGACAGGAGTAGGGGGAGGGGGATTAGTGGGGGAAAGGGAGAGGGAGAGGGAGAGAGAGAGAGAGAGAGAGAGAGAGAGAGAGAGAGAGAGAGAGAGAGAGAGAGAGAGAGAGAGAGAGAGAAAGAGAGAGAGACATCATCATAAGGTGCCATGGTTGAAACATCATTTGAAAAATATTTTACCCATCATGACTAATTATTTTATTTTGTTTTTTTGTTTGTTTGTTTGAGTTTCAATGTTTGTCCATCTTTGATCTTCCTTTATTTGTTAATGGAGTTTTAAGTTTAAAAGTGGAAAATTTGAATTATATTTACTTTTAGTAAGTTTGTTTTGTCAGTGATAAAACTGTTAAAGTTAAAAGTCAATTAATAATCCTTTCTCAAAATTACATAATTAAATTTCTGGACTCAGATATAGGTGGTTAATCCATTAATTCTCTCTGCAAGCTCATCTGGAACTTTATAAGGCAATTCATATTCTCAAGTCATTACTACTTTGTTAGGAATGTGCTGGGCTTAGGGAGAAGATTTCTGTCAATGTTTTCAATTTTATTATGTTAATATAAATCTTGGCTTACACATGGGGATACGATCATTATGTGCCTTGGTCATATTTCTTAGATTTTTCGGCCTGTGGTGATGACTGTGACTCAGCATCCACTTGACCATCTTTCATCATGACTATGAATAGTATGCTATTTGGCATGTCAATTTTTTTTCAATCCAATTTGTCTTTTAATGTTATACTTCATAAAGAAGATGGTCTGGCAATTATTTTATCTATGTCTTATTATCATAATTATCCTCATACTGTGGCAAGTGTTTCTATGTAATACTTAAAAAAGGGTTCTGCTTTACAAATTAAGAATTCAAGATATGTAATCAAACAACGGTTTACATAACTAAATTTACAGGCTAGCTAATATTTATAATTCTTCTTTCCATTTTTGTCGGAAAGTATCCAGAGAAGCTGTATATAGTTTCATCATTTTCAAGCAAATGCATTATGATTGTTAATGTGGAGTTAGCAATACATGGTATGCCTACATACTAATGTACCACAGTTAATTAAGCGATACGGTATATAAATTCAATTATATGCGGTAATGTCACTGTATTTAAAAGCTATAATATCTCTGTTAAATATTGTATTATTTTTCTCAGGAATCTAAATAGCCTAAACAACAAAATAAAGCTTATTTCTGTACATGCAGTTTCCCAGTAGCTAAAGGGTTAATTATACTTTTTTATTGTAATCTTACTAACTAATCTTACCTGCTGTGTGCACTCCTCCTGTCCCTACTATCATTTGCTTTATGATCCACCAAGGTTAACTGAAATCTTCTGTATGACCATAGATTTGGATTCTTTGTTGGAGCCTGGTTGGCACAGCAATGGGTACACAATTATGAAAGTAATTTCTCCTATTCTGGAATATATTGATAGTCAGTAGTTCAGAGGTAAAAGGTGGAGACACATTAGCTCTCACGTTTCTGTGATTCATGGTTGATAGGGGTGATCATGCTTGACAATAGCAGATATAACAAGTTGAAATAGTTGTATGGAATCTAGGAAATGACTTATCACAGCTCTTCACTCTATATTCATACACACTAACACTGACTCCTGAAATGTTACCTGAAACTTGGAGAGAATGATAAAAGGGAGAAGATTAGAACTTGCCCAAATTTCTCCTTATTGTTTCCTCCTAGAACATCTGCAAATCTTTGCATTCCCCACTGTTTAGTAGGAGGAAGGGAATCCATGACAACTACCTCAACTGTGTCCTTTATCCCTAGAGTTTGTAATGGAGAAGTAATTAAGCTAAATATCCAGGTGACTGATTTTGAATACCGAGATGAGAGAACTAAGAGAGGCAGAGAAAGCTGAAAGACTCTATCATTTATGCATCTATTAAAAAAGGATAACTTTAAATTTTTAACTAAGTCTAAATATGGCAAACAATGCTTTTGTTCATCCCAGTTGAGTCAAAGCTATTTTATAAGCATATAACTGTCCCCAAACCATGGCTTTGTTGTTTTCTTGTAAAACAAACAAACAAAGAAACAAACAAGCAAACAAAGTCCTCTCTTTCCGTAGTAGTTTGTCTAACATTTCAAATGTTACTTAGATTTAACAAAGATTGTTCTAACAATGAAAGCTATATAGAAACAAATAAGAGAAAGACATAGAAAAATTAAGATGCAGACAAGATACAAAACAATATGAATAATGTATTGTTTATTATGAAATATAACAATGTATTGGACTAATATTCATACATGGTAAAGTGAAACGGTCTTTTCAAATTGGTCCATAGATAAGTGTCCCTTGAGATGGATCCCTTGTTGGGCCAGTTACTGGTCCTCCTTTCCCTCAGTCTCTTCTGAGGGAAAGACATTATTGTCCCTGCAGTTATTTTAGACAGAAACCATTCTGGGTCAGAATTTTTGGCTGAGGGATGGCAAACTCCATCCCTCCTGTTGATGTCCTGTCTTTACTGGAGGTGGACTCTACAAGTTCTCTCTCTCCAACGTTGGGTATTTCATCTAAAGTCCCTCCCTTTGAGTCCTGATAGTCTCTTACTTCCCTGGTCTCTGGTAATTTCTAGAGAGTCCTCCTACATCACACCACCTGAAGTTGCATATTTCCATTCATTTGGGTGGCCTTCACAGTTTCTTTACTGTCTCCATCCCACCACATACCAGACCGTGTTCTCCTTTCCTCTCTCTCCCCCTGTATTTGACTCAGGTTCCTCCCTTCCTCTGCCCCCAGATGACTGCTTTCTTCTCCCTCTCAAGTGGGATTGAAGCACCTTCACTTGGTCCCTTCTGCTTGATAACCTTCTTGAGTTATATGAATTTTATCCTGGGTATTCTGTACCTTTTTTGGCTAATATCCACTTATTAGTGAGTACGTACATTAGCAAGCATGTGTGTTTGGTTCTGAATTATGTCAGTAAGGATGATATTTTCTAGTTCCATCCACTTGCCTGAAAAATCTCATGATGTTCTCATTCTTAATAGGTGAATAGTATTTCATTATGTAAATTAATGACATTTTCTGTATCCATTATTCTGTTGTGGGACATTTGTGTTTTTTCCTATTCCTAGCTATCACAAATAAGGCCACTATGAACATAGAAGAACATGGGCCCCTCTGAAATGGTGGGGTGTATTTTTGATAAATCCCCAATAGTGTTATAGATGGGTCTTCAGGTAGAACTATTTCAAATTTTCTGAGGAACCCTCAGATGGATTTCCAGAGTGGTTGTACCATTTTGCAATCCCACCAGCAATGGAGAAGAGTCCTCTTTCTCCACATTCTCTACAACATGTGCAGTCACCTGACATTTTGATCTTACCCATAAGGGTTGGTGTAAGGTGTAACCCAAGGGTCTTTTCGATTTGCATTTCCCTGATGACTACGGATTTTGATTACTTCTTTAAATGCTTCTCACCCATTTAAGATTCCTATATTTTGAATGTTCTGTTTAGCTCTATACCCCAGCTTTTGATTGGGTTGTTTGGTTTTGTGGAAGTTAGCTTTTGAATTTTGTATATATTTTGTATACTAAGCCTCTATCTGATGTAGGGTTTCTGAAGATTTTTTTCCCTGATCTGTAGGTTGCTGATTTGTCCTATTGACTATATCTTTGCCTTACAGAAGCTTTGCAGTTTCATGAGGTCCCAATTGTCACCTTTTGATCTTAGAACCTGAGACATCACAGTTCTGTTTAGGAAATCTGCCCCCACAGCCCCCATCCCACCCTACCTCTGAGGTCTGAGGCTCTTTTCTTCTTTCTACCTATGGAATATAGATCAGAGTAGTGACATTATGTATCTGGTTGATGTGACTAAATGACCTTGGGTCAGGAGGAATACCAAATAAAGACATGGAAGGCTTTCATCAAAAAATATAATTTTATCACACAAAATTATATTTTAAAACATGCATTCTGTTTGATCATTTATTATCTGTAAGATTAAAATACTAGATATGAAATAATAAGAAATATGAAGGTTTTTTTAGAGTAGCTGAGGATTTGAAACTAGAATTTACATTAATCTGAGGTCATTAACTACTGACATGCTTATCCTATTTGATTTATTATATAGCATAAACTGAAATACAGTTACAAAAATCGTAGATCTGATGATCATTTTGCTACTGGAAATATAGATGAATAACAATAACATCACTTGCCAAAAGAGTGATTGAGCTAGGCCACTCACAAATTTCAAAATAATATATGCTAGTGTACTAAATAAATATGTCCGTCAAAAATACAATGTGTGACATTTAATAACTTTTATAGATTAATGGTGACTTCACAAACACAAATTCATGGGTTTAAGTAAAACCTTGTATAAACAAATAACACTGTTGTTGTTTCTTAGAGTTTGAAAGTATGAAAAAATGTAAATACTTACATAATGTATCTCAAACTGCTTTATTCCCCCTAGCACATTCAAAATTTTCTTCGGGACAAGCAGGAATGTTCTCTAATCCTACAATAATCATTTTCCAATTCCATATAATGATTCTGGGATTGTCAGCATACTTTTATTTTCTGTCAGATAATTCATGAAAGAGTCTTCTTTTAAGAGTTCATAATAAAAATGAGATGGTTCTTTGCTATCTTTCTTTCAGTGCTAATCCAAGTACATCCTGCACATGGCAACTGTTCCCTTGTAGTTATAACCATCTTCTTTCTTTGTTCCAAAAGCAAGCCCCAACTGCATTACTTTCTATTCTGTATTCATAGGCATGCAAACATGGGACCAAAGGCTATGAACCTAATGGGAGTACTGAGTCCCAGTTCTCCTGTGCTCTAAATAATAATATTAACAATTTTTTCCCAATAGCCTCAGAAATTCTAGCTGATTCTTGCAGTTACATATTTTGCAAATCTGTTTTTCTGTCATGTTTCTCTTCCAGTTTCCTATACATTCCTAATTTTTCTTTACATACTCATGCTAAAAGAGAGTAATGTATGTATTTCTATGTAGGCTGAGAGCAAATCAACTGTCACCAGCCTCAATGAGGACCTCAAGGAGGTCCTAAAAGAAAAAAAAAAGAGGATTAGATTGTGATCATCCTAGAAATACATGCTAAACTCAAGAAGAAACAAAGCCAAGTATTTAGGGAAGAGAAATGTAGTATGAATAGACTAAATACATGGACATAAATGTTTAAAACTAAATTTGGCAAGCATAACAATTAAATAATTTGTTGATAACTCATAAATGTGTTAAATGGCTATATAATGAAATAAAAAAAGTTAGGAAGGTGTAGAGGACAGATGTGGAAAGGCATGTGATTAAATACATCATGTTTTAGCTGAAGTGATGTGAGTTGGGAACTCTGTAATAGGCTCGAAAGATGGCTTCCTCTTTAGGAGCACTTGATGATCTTGCAGAAGAGCAGGGTTTGGTTCATAGCACATTCAGGCTGAATCACAAACATCTATAACTCCTGTTCCAGAAATAATTATGCTTTCTCTGGTTTCTGTCTGTACCGGGAATATATTTGTGGCAGATAGAAACATATACAACTCCCCAACACACACACAAACACAAACACACAGAAGATACATATAATAAATCCTAAAGTTGTATGCACCAAAAGGACAACTTTGTTGTTATAGAGAAAACTTTTTATTTCTGAATTTTATTGGGTCATGAGAATTCTTACTTTAGCAAGCTGTATCTATGGGGGAATATGTGAGACTGACATAAAGTATATTCGAGATTTATTATTTTTGAAATAAAAAATTAAAGTGTCAAGTATTTTTATAGCTTTTCCCCGATATTGAAATTATAATCCTACACATAGAAATGAGATAGAGCATTCAAAAGTGATTCCAGGAAGACAAGATATAGGAAATATAAGAAGGAACATATTTAATTTTTATTGTGCTGAGTTAGCAGTAATGGCAGGATATTTAAAAAGGAGTAGTCATATAGGCAGGTGAGAAATTTGTCCCTCGTTCTTGTAGGAAATAAAGAAGATTGGTGTGTGAAGAATACTCAAGCAGAAATGGTATAATTTTACTCTGGTCATATGGAAATGGCTTTGAGTACAATCATTCTTAGACACAGTTCACAGTATAAATATTCTACTCAGGCTGAGAAACTTTGAGAAATCTAGAGATTTTCCAAAATTTTGAACCTACTAACTTTGAGGCCCAATGCATATTAATTTATTTAGTTTTACCTTTATATAATTCACTTATTTTATGTATGTTTAGCATAAAAATTCTCTTCTTCTACTCATTTTGCTCAATAATTATCTGAAGGATACATAATACTGCAGTTTGTCAAACTTAATAAAAGTAGTCCCTGCATGGACTTGGTCATTCTTCTGTTATTTAGATGGTGAGAAGGATATTGTCTGAAACTTTACTCTTTGTGTTTCACACCATAGTGACATTAGGTAATCTGTCATTCCCAGTGAGAACACATTCCCTTGTCATTTTTTGTGTCAAGAAATTCCCATGTTAGGATGGAGAAAGTTGAAATAATAGAGGCTATGCTTTTTATGATGGTAAGGAAGAGAAGTCTGAGAAAATATACCACAAGGGTATATTATATATTACATATTATATAATATGTAAATTAGTTTACATATTAGATAAATATTAACTGTCAGAAGTTGCACTTATAGAGTCTCACTATTATTACTGCCTGAACATGAACCATAAGGGTATATTTTCTGCCCACTACTTGTAACTCAGTCTGTTTCAATAATGTTTGGAAAGATTTTATGGGTATTATTATTATTATTATTATTATTATTATTATTATTAGTTTATGTTCAGTTTATACTTCCAATTCTCCAATTGATACTATTTAATAGAACATATCATATCACTATTAAACAACATATTCATGCTACAATTTTGCCTAATAAATGTTTATGCAACCTCAGGTATATTGGCATAATCATGAATGAAATATACATACACACACACACACACACACACACACACACATATGAGAGAGAGTTGCAAATTTTTCTTAACTCCTGTCTTCTATTATATCCAAAATATTAGAAGAGTAGTAAATTAGTTTACATATTAAATAAATATTAACTGTCAGAAGTTGCACTTATAGAGTCTCACTAATATTACTGCCTGAACATGAACCAAACTAGAACAATACCAACAGAAATGCCAATGCTAACAGAAAAAAGCCAGGAGACTTCAAACCAACATAAAGATAACAGAGGAAAGATGGGAGAAGAGGTGGTGGTCTTCGCCATGAAAAGACACATTGATAGGTTGATCAGAACTAAATGGTCACCCTTGAATTCATTCATACAAGTAACGTTGTTTTATATATATATCACTACCACTATATACATTGTTGAAGAATATTTATACTATTGAAGAAAACTGAGAGGGGTATATGGGAGGATTTGGATATATATACATATATATCCAAATATTTTTTTATATATCTATATATATCTATATCTATATATATATATATATATATATATATACACATATATATACACATGTATTTGATTGATGAAATGGAAGGAAATAGTGCAATTATACTGTATTCTCAAAATTTAAAAATATTACATAATTTAAATTACAAGTGGAGTCTTTAAAACTGCCAAGACAGATTCATAAAGATGGTTTGATTGGTAAACATGTCTGCTAAAAAATCATTACTACCTGAGGTTCTTTACTGGGACCTAATGAACACCAGTATGCAGGCTGAAGGTTATATAACCTTGACACAACCTACAGTCACTCATGTGAGAGTCGGGAAGAATGTTTGAGAAAAGAAATGTGTCCATAGATTGTCAGTCTGATGCCCTGTAGGCAAGTCTGTAGGACAGTTTCTCAATTATTGATTGATATGGGAATAATTTTGGTCATTCTGGATGGTGACATACCTAGGTTAGTGGTACTGGGTTCTTTAAGAATGCAGACTGAGCAAGCTTTGAGGAGGCAGACCGTAAATAGAACAATTCCATAGCCTTAGCACCAAACCCTGCCCCCAAGTTTCTACCTAGTTTGAGTTCCTGACCTGACACCTATCAATAAAGAACTATTATATAGAAATGTAAGCTAAATAAATCTCTTTCCTTTAAAAGCTGACTTTTGTCATGATGTTTCATTGAAGCATTAGAAACCCTAATTAAGATACTCAGAAATAAGAGTATAAGGTTCTTTGTCTTTCCAAATGATATTCTTCGGTCTTAGAACTTATATAATCTCATTTAGCTTTTGGAAAGTGTTGCCTACATTTGAAAGACATGAAAAAGAACCTTAACTTGTGAATTTTCTGAAGTAAATATAGCACTTGTAAAGTGATGTCTTCTACATTATGTTCAATAGGAAGAGTTATTTTCTCTTTCAATTTAAATTTTCATTTGCATGAGCATCTATCATCCTCAAATGTATGTACAGTCTTCACAGTCTTTGTCGTTTTCTCTGTCTTTCTGTCTATCTGTGTCTCTATATGTTAGTGTGTGTGTGTGTGTGAGAGAGAGAGAGAGAGAGAGGGAGAGAGAGAGAAAGAGAGACAGACAGACAGACAGACAGACAGACAGAGGGAGAAGTAGAGAGAGGGGAGGGGGATGGGGAAGACAGACGCAAAGAGAAGAAGAAGGAGGGAGGGGACTAGGGAGAGAGGGAGGGGAGGGGAGGGGAGGGGAGATAGGGAGGGAGAGAGGAGAGTGATGAGAATGAGGAGGAGGAGGGAGTGGAAGGAGAGAGGTGCCAGGGCACTTCTCTTTATGGTAATGACAGAATGAAAAACAAAAACCCTTAATGTATGTTCATGGATGTTTTGGGGACTATTTTGGGGATCCCTCTGCTTTTTCTGTTTGTTTATCTTCTATCTCCTCTTCAAGATAAATAAAAACCGTGATTGAATATGGGCCATTGGAGAATATGCTTGATAAAAGAGTTTTACTCATTGCCTCAACCTAGGAGTGGCTATGATGATGGAAACCAGTTCATGAAAAGCGGTGCCCTGTGGAGATAGTTCAATCATAAGGAAATGAACAAGAAAATTCCAGCAGAGAGTATTAATGGTCCTCAGATCATTGGAGCTCAATTCAGTGCAAAGGAGACTATTTCATCACCAATAAAACATGACTGTCAAATTAAAATAAAAAAAAAAAACAAACGTTTTTTGAATTTGTTATTTATTTACATTTCAAATGTTGTCGCCCTCCTGGTCTCCTCTCCTCAGAACCTCTGTCCTATCTTCCCTCCTGTTTCCTCTAAGCCGGTGCTTTCCAACCCACCCACTCCATCCCCATCCCTCTAGCAACCCCCTTTAATGGGATAACAATCTGTCAAAGGACCAAGGGCCTCTCCTCCTATTGATGTATGATAAGGTCATCCTCTGCTACATATATGTAGCTAGAGCCATGGACCCATACTTGTATACTTTTAGGTTGGTGGTTTAGTCCCTGGGTACTTTGAAGTGTTCAAGTTAGTTGATATTGTTCTTCCTATGGGGTTGCAATCCCCTTCAGCTCCTTCAGTCCTTCCTCTTACTCTTCTACTGGGGTCCCCAGTCTCAGTCTGATATTTGGCTGTGAGTACCTGCATCTTTCTCAGTCAGATGCTGTAAGAGCCTCACAGAGAACAGCCACACTAGGCTTCTGTCTGGCAGCAGGTTTTGGCATCAGCAATAGTGGAGAGACGTGGTGTCTGGATGGGATGGATTGCTTGGTGGGGCAGTTTCTGGATGGCATTTTCATCCAATTCTGGGTTAAAAAGTAAATTTTCTCTTCAGAGACATTTTTTTTTAATTTTTAATTGTCATCTTCAATTGAACTTTATTGGTAACAATGTCTCCATGATTTTGATAAAGTTCTTAAGGAAATATCATTGACATATATACATTAAATTGACATTTTTTTCTTTATTGAAATAATATTTAATCATATATCTAAAAATCAAATAAAAATACCATTTGGATCCTCAATGGAGATGATTTGATAATAAAAATAGAGTAAATTTAGAAATTATCCTTCATTTTACAAAATAATAAAATGAACTTTAATTAAACTACATGATTTTAATAGAATTACAGTTATTCAAGGGCATAGATGATATAGAACTGAAATTTCCCTAAGTCTTGACCTGTGCTTACTCTTATACTTCGGATCACAGAATAAAATGAAGAAAGAACATGAGAGAGATTTCATTGAAGCTTCAGTTGCAATTGGGTAATGACTCAACAGCTAGGTTAAATTACTTGTCAAAAAAGCATGAAGAATGGAGTACAAATTCGAAAAAGTAATGGTAATATTAGTTGGGGAGTTTTACATGTCCTTCCAGTCTTAGAAATAAGTGGCAGGGGATCCTAAGAGAAATTCTACTAGCAGAGTTTACCCATGCTAGCAGTTCTGTGTTTGACTGAGAGATCCTGCCTCAGCAAATAAGGCCAAAGAGTGACAGAGAATGATTTCCAATATCAACTGTTGGGCTCTTTGTGAATTTCATATGTATGTGAGCACTGTACATATCTTTTCTAACATGTACAAGCACAAATATGTACAGTACATGTGTACATGCACACATGAAAAGTAGTTTATTTGCTCTGTATTCAATGATATTTTTACTAGTAATAAAATAATCTGTTAGAAACAGTGTATGATAATAAATGTCTCAGGTGAGCTTTTTTAAAAATTATTTATTGCTTAATTTATTGATAGTTTCTCAAAATCCGGTAAACATTCCATGTACTAGTCTGGCATACTGGCATGAGACCAGTGAGTCAATGACTAACATACGCCTACATGAATTTGGATTTTTTAGGTACAGTCAGTAAGACATGCAAAATGTTCGGGATCCACTATGAGCTGGCTCCCCAGGGAATGAGAAAGTTATGTAGGTGGTTTTCATTTGTCACTGCCACATGTTCCTTTTGTCTTCCAAATAAGAGAACACAGAAGAAAGAGATGGGCTGTCTCCCTCAGGGGCACATGTTTTAAACTCACCTCTCAATTCCTGCTTTCCAATTCTTCTATCTCTTGAAACTTCTTCCACACAACCGTTTGTGTTTAGTTTTCAAACCCATTAAATCATTGTGGTCCTTTTGTGACCATGTATAATAGGCAATTATCTAGAACAGTCGAGGAAAATATGGTACCCTATGTGTTTAGAAAGAAGAATTTAGGGTGTACTTTAGCTTTATGCCCATTTAAGGGAATAATATCTGGCTTTCCCCAATGACAGGGTCAGCTGTAGATTTGATCAAATTAATGTCACAAGGTATGAATTCCATCTTGTGGCACATGCTTTACATTCATGCAGAATGTAGTTGGTTATTCCCCAAACATTACATCAGTGTATGCATGCTCATTAATTACATGATTTTTAATTTGTTGGAATAAGAATTGAAAAAAAAACTGTACTGACAGGAACAGATTGACACACTAATATCTCAGATTTGATATTGCTACCTCAGCTAGACAAATATAAAGTTCTGACCCATCCTTTTGCCATAGTGATATAATGGCAATCCACAATGTTAAAGGCTGCAGCATAGCCACGAGAAACCACATGTTATATATTCAGCAATAGTTCACTAATGAGAAGACACAGTGTTGGTGGTGAACTGATAACATCTGGAAACTCTTGTGATAGCCATTTTCCTACAGTGACATCTACTTATTATAGAAACACAGCATGTAAAACACCATAAAACTTCTCAACAACTATTCCTCCTGTTTGGTAATATGAAATAGTCCAATTCATGAAAGTTGCATGTGGATTAAGAGACCAATCTGGACAAGAGCAGTGTCTACCTTTTAGAAGAAATATGACAATTAAGATTAAGAATGGAGGCAAGTTCCCAGGGACTAAACCACCAACCAAGGAGCACACATGGAGGGACCCATGACTCTAGCAGCATATGCATCAGAGGATGGCCTTGTCAGGCATCAATGGGAGGAGATGACCTTGGTCCTGTGAAGGCTTGATGACCCAATGTAGGGGAATCCGAGGGCAGGGAAACAGCAGTGGGTAAGTCTGTAGGGGAACACCCTCATAGAAGCAGGGGAAGGGGGAATGGGATGAGGGTATCCAGAGGGAAATGTGGAAACGGGATAACATTTGATATGTAAATAAAGAAAATACCCAATGAAAAAAGAATGGAGGGAAAATAGAAAGTATTCAGAATATTATTGTCAAGTTTTCTGTGATGAAAATATATACATATTTATACAGTTTATTATACTTAAGTGTAACTTGGCTTCTAAGAAAATGGATAAAGCATTCTTTGAACATATTTCTAATAGCATAGAATGGTGATTTGTGTTTTAGTGGCAGGAAGAGTATCAGGAATTCTAGGACTGCTGGCAAATAAAGGATGCTATGAAAAGTAAAGTAACTTTGTTAATTTGTCAAAGAAATATGTATTGAAAGGCTGAGCAAAAATTAAGAGCTAAATGAGATTGCAATAAAAGATCTATATCTTTATCGTATTTATGTGTGCATTTAAAAATATGCAAATTCATGGAAATAAAGCTATATAAAAAGCCAAAAATATGGTGGTGTGATGTGGAGGTCTGGAACCTAAAGGAGCAGCTCTGCCTCCTTCACAGTTTGCACTGGGCCATGTTCAGCATGTGCTTGCTTTGGAAGACTCCAGGAAGCCAACAAGAACAAAAATAATTTTCCACTTAACATTTTTTTTTCATAGCCAAATGTCTTCAGAGTGCATTATAAATGATTTAAAGAAACTGTGTTCATTTTCTTATGTAAGTAAAATAAAATACTGTTATTGCTTGCTCTCCCAGTTAGAATTATTAAGACACAGAAGCAAATGTTATCAAGCACAAAGCAGCTATAGACTATCATAAGGTCCTGCTTTTATTTAGACCATAGAATGGGTCAAGGACTTTAATGTATTCTTTACTCCTGAATCCTCTCTGTGAAAGTGTTTATGTCAGACCTTTATTGCATAAGAAAACTGAACTTCTTTTCTTTGCTCTCCAGCAAACCAGCAGTACTTTAGAAGGTTAACTCAGACTATAATTTAGTACAGAACAGATTCTAGTGTTCTGGATTCCAGGCTTGTCTTGGCCAGGGCACAGCTATGCCCTCTAAGGCTAAAATTTCAGTATGACGATGTGGTGTTTCTCATTTTCAACTCAGGACCCTCTTTCACATAGGAACAGAACACGAAATAAAAGTTATTCACATTTATGGGTGATGGCTCTTCCTTTCTGAAAGATTTCCTTCTCCCATGACAGTTTTCAACATGGCTGCTTATATTCTTGGGCCAACATACAATGAAAGTCTTGCTTGCTTTTCTGACATGTCTTAGATAAGTCTCTTCTGGTTCCCTAGGGGATATTTTAGAAATTAGTTTTGTTTCTGTCAAGCTGACTATCTCTTACAAAATCTATTAGTGATTTAATTATTTGAACAATTGTCATAATTTCAAATCTAATAATCTGTTACACAGTGTTTCATACAACTTTATTTTGGGGTGTGTGTGTGTGTGTGTGTGTGTGTGTGTGTGTGTGTAGTTTTTCAAACATTATTGAAAATGTTCTCATGTTATTTCTTGGAATCTTCATAAATCTCATGACAAAGATATATGGATTTCTAGAATTTATTTGCTTATTTGTCATGGATTAGACATTAATCTTTACATATTTACATACTCACATGTATGAATATATTATAATTTAAAACATAACCTGAAAAGAAATTCCTACTTTACATGGACCAGTTCCCATAACATGGTAAATATAGAACCATACCACAACAAACAGCTTAGAATGTCAGCTAGATCATTCTTTTTCAGAGTTTTGACTTATAACCTATACTTGATCATATCCTATCATGTCAGAATTCTTAGTATTTCAAATAAATAAAAATGACTAGTGATTAAATAAAAAGTGATTTTTCAATATACTAAATTAAGCATTAGTTTTAGATAATCTTGAGAAATGGATTAAATGGTTAATATTATTTTTGTAGATAACTAACAAAAAGATCAAGATAAATTTTGTTTTAGTGTGAAAATTGAAAACAAAATAAGACCACAAATATGAAGTGTGTTTACTCATACAAAAAATGCTTATGGGTTGAGGTATGCATAGGAAATGATGAGTAGATTATTTGAACTCTTTGATTTTGTATTTATCTAGAACCTTAGTTGCATGAGAAATAAATTCATGTGTATTTTAAAAGAAGTACAAGGATCCTAAGGGGAAGGGTATCCTAACCAAAGGACTGAACCACATAAAGCTTTAAGAAGTAACATTTGCTCTTGAAATATAAGTAGAGCTCAGAAGTCATATGGATGGACTGCTAGGAGAGTTTCACATCAAGGGCACTAGAAGCATTGAAAACCCCAAGGTAACAAAGGAAACAGTACTATGGATTAATTCTGTAATTCTTATTTTTGGCTAGATGACATCTTTAGTAGCACCATATAAATACTTCAACCCTTTTAGGAATTTGAAATTTTTAGGAATTTAGGAATTTGTCACTGTCAGTAGTACATTATAAAAAAATTAAAACCATTTCTTTCAGTCTATCCCAGGTCTATGTTAAGGCTGTTCAAAGGCTAGACCATTCAAGGTTTTCACCATCCCCAATACAGAAAAATTTTAAAATACTGGCTTGGTGGGGATGATTTAATAAATCATTCCAAGGAATTTTATACAAACCATTATGGCATATTAAAATCATTTTACACTGGCAACTTGGAAATTTGATCCAATTAATACAAAACACAGTTTAACTTAGATTTTATTCTTTGAGCTATATGAAAATAGCAGTGAAATAATATACATTTTAAAAAACAGCTATCATGTAAATGTAAAGCAAAATTACATTGACAGTTCACCTTGGCCTAGTTAAATGTGCTAAGATTAAATTGGAAGACACATGCTATGGGGAAGTGAGCAAATGAGAACATTTACTTCTGGTGAGAAGAGAAAATGGTTCAGCCACTGAGGAATTAATGTAGATGATCCTCAAAAACAAATCTATCAAAACATCATAGTATCCAGGTATTAAAAATTGTAGTTATGAATTTGACAGATAAATTGACTGAGGTTTAACAATCATTCTATGAAAGAAAACCGAAATCCAAAAATCAAAACCATTTCTCTTTCATTTGTGAATATTAGTTTTGAATCATCAGATTTGTGTGTGTGTCATTCTGAAGGAGTGTATGAGTTCAGAAAATACATAAAGGGGCAATGTGAACTGTAGTTTTGAATAGAAGGGAATTACAAAGGAATGATATTAAGGTCAGAGGTTATTGGAAATGAATGAGTTAAACTGCTGCAGGTGATGGAAGGGCAGGACAGAGAATAAATTAAGGACATCTATACTATTGTAGAAGCATGCATGCACACATACACACATAGACACACAGATACACACACACACACGCAGAGAGAGAGAGAGAGAAAGAAAGAGAGAAAGAGAGAGAGAGAGAGAGAGAGAGAGAGAGAGAGAGAGAGACAGAGACAGAGACAGACAGAGAGAGAGAGAGAGAGAGAGAGAGAGAGAGAGAGAGAGAGAGAGAGAGAGAGAGAGAGAGAGATGGAAAGAGAATGGATGGAATTACCTTATGGTTATGTTATCATGGATGAAAATGCCACAAATAAAAACCTTTGTGTTGTGAATGGGTTACTTCTTTTGAAGTTGTTGAGAAGTAAGTTGTATAGATGAGCAAAGATAACAAGATACTGCCAATGATTTAAGTGTGCTCTAAACCCTGAAGTACTCTTGTGATCTACTAGAGTCACAAACATGAACATATCAAGCTGGTACTCATGTGGAAGCTTCACCCAGACTTGGGAGGTTCCAAAGTGTTGGAAACTAGTATATATTTTACAGATACTTTTTGCACTGATGTTCAGTTGAGAACCTCCCAAGTCTGGGATTACTTACAGAAGAGTTAAGATGTTTGGTCTTTCAGATACAATCTGTATACTACTTCTCCCCCCTTTCAGGCACAGTGTGATGCTTTCAGTTGCTTGGTCAAGACTGGGGTAAAGATTTCTCTGCCACTATTCGCTAGTCCTGACAAATAAATCCAAGGACTCTGGTTAGTCTTGAAAAGAGGTGGAGAGGAGAGCCTAGTTGTTAATTGCACTGGCTGGAACATCCTTTGTTGGAAGTAGGCTGAGGACATGAAGTCCTTTAGGGAAGGAGAGGTCCCTGGAGAATGTCTTAGTCCTAGGTGAGTAGCTTACATGTGTCTCTACATCTCATTGACAGTGCAAAAGATGCTGGATAGGGGTGGATAGCTGTGCTGGATTGAGTCCTGAAGGGAGTTTCAAGTCCACAGTGTAATGTGATTGAGAAAGAGTGGAATACTTTAGAATTTTGTTGAGCAACTTTTATAATTTTGCCAAACTCATTTCACTCTATTGCTTTCTAGACTTTTTCTTTCTCGTATCTGCTAAGGAGAATTTAATGCAGCCCATCTAATACTAAATAATTTTTACTACCTCTGGGTCCCCAGTTTTCTCCCTTCAGTGTAATCACTGCCACTTACGACCAAAGTGGGCAAGGATGCTTCTTGTGTATCATTCAAAAGTCAATGTTTTCTTTCAGAATAAACAGCCAATTGTCAATAGTTCCTCCAAAATCTCGTTTTTTCCATTTAACTTTACCCTACTTCAAGCAGTCTGCTTATCTCAAGGATACCATTTTGTAATAGTCCAACATGAACAATGACCCAGTCCTTCTCCTTTGCTCACAATTACACACAACACTATGAATGATTATGTTAATGTCTATCTAGATCTGTCCTTAAAATATTTTGAGCAACTGGATAAGATCAGAGGTCAGAAAAATGATGTTAATATATGTGAAAATGGCCAGACATTAGTTGTAGAGTGTGCCAACATTAGAGGAGAAGAAAAGGTTGATAAAGGAGAAAAGTAAAGTGATCTTACACAAAATTAGAGATATTGGAAAGCATTTGCAGTACTTAAACAAATGCTTGAAATTATCAAAGAATGGTTTGTATGTAAAGATATCCACATGGATTCAGGAAAACAAATTTATTCATTCATTGTAGTGCTCCAGACAAAACCTAGGACAATGTACATCCTGACAAATAACTGTAACACCGACATTTGTAGTCAAAATTTTGGTTTAATTTTCAAGTGGGTTTGTCTATTCACCTGAACATAAGACTCATATTTTTATATTTTTTTCAAAATGGTAACATATTTTCTCAAACTCCACAATCTATTTTCAACATATTTTTTTAATTTCTGTGCAAAATGTTGTTTATTCATATCCTCTCATTTGTTTCCCTTTTCATTTATTATCTTTGCTTTTGGTTTCATATTTAATAGATTTTGCCATAAGTATTATTAAGGAAAAATTTTGTTAGGAACTTTTATAGTTTTCAACAAGTGCTTATATATAAGGTAGATTAATTAATGAATTGGATATTAGTGACACACACATGTATGTATGTGTGTGTGTATATATATATATATATATATATGTGTGTGTGTGTGTGTGTGTGTGTGTGTATGTATATAATCACAACTTACAAGTAAGTATCTTTGAAGATGATGATACTTTGAGTTATAAATCCCTCTGAATCTACTCTCCGAAAGCTGTGATCATACCCATGTCTAATGTCTCAAATATGCTAGAGATATTTGAAAAATAATTACTGATTCATAATGAAATATTTTGTTTGGTGGTAATGCCGTCCTGCAATTTTTGCAGTGATGTATATATCATATATATGTATATATCATGTATATATATATGATATATACATGTATATATATATATATATGATTTAAATAGTATATAGAAAGACATGTTTGTGAAGGAGAAGGAAATAAATTTTTACCATAATGTCAAAAACTAATTAAAAAGATATTTTAGATGATGTTACATTACACAATATTTCACATTAAAATATTTGATACAGTGTTTCTTAAAAGCTAAACAGATGTTATAAATTTATTAAATGAGAGTTATATATTAAAATGAATTGATAAACTAGTAAGATATTTAATCTATAGAATTCAGGAGAACAGAAAAAAAAGAAACAATTGAACTGATACAAAATTATCATCTTATCCTATATCAGTACCACTAGTTTTTCCTCAAATGTTTGTTTATAATATTCTCTTTCTAGCATTAACAGTTATTGCCTTCCTTATCAGGAAGGCTGTATATTGGCAATAGACAACCAAGAAGGAACCTTCATAGAATTCCTCCCTGAATGAGAGCTATAGAGAGTCACCAGAAGTTTTGGAGATCTCAGTCACTCTCTCCCTTCCAGGAATATGTAATTACACCCCAGCTATTTATAATTATGTAGTCTCAGGAGTTGCTAGATTATACAGAGTGATAATAGAAAACAAGGGATATATTGATTATACTTGAATTAGTAGACATCACTAAAGTGTTTGTGATTATCCTAAACTACAAAGTATCATATTATTCTCAAAACAAAAAGTAAGGCTATTAATATTTAGTTGCTAATTTTGATAAGATTAAGAAGGGAATGACCTGGTGGGGGTACACCCTCTTAGAGGCAAAGGGGAGGCAGATGAGGTAGAGAGGTTCATGGAGAGGAGAACTAGAATGAGGGTAATATTTGAAATGTAAACAAACAAAATTATCTAAAAAAATAGAGTTTAAAAAGGAGTGAATTATCATTAGAAAAGAAATATAGCCTCTTTTACTTGATTTGATGTAATAAAAGCCTAGATTATGGATCCGTCCCCTTGTCGAGATTTTCTAAAGTAAAAAGACGAACAGCACTTGAAAAAGAAATGGATTTTCTGTGAAAGAGAAAAGAGAAGAAAACTTCAGAGTGAAAAGCTAATTGAATTTCAAACAGAGAATGTAGTTTATGTCTTTAGATTTGGCAACAGAAATTAAAGACAACCAAGGTTATTAAAAATCATTTTTAATGACAATGCCCCATACTTGTGAACACGTAAAAAGGAAGCAATATTTTATAGAGGATGAAGGAATTCCTACTACATATATTTATAGTCCAGTTTCTTCCTTGCCAATGAACAGTATTCTAGATGTTAAATTTTCATTGCTTTGCTTTTTGTTTATGAAGGAATTGAAGAGAGAATACCAGATAGTACTCAATGAATAAACCCAACTCAGCATATAAACGTGTAATTATAATTTAAGAAGCTTGACACTAATGGGAAGAATATCCTTAAAGTAGGGCATATTTTTCTTTGGGTTCCAGTAGTTGTAAGTTACTTGGCAAAGCAAGGACTTAAGGCAATAGAAAACTTCTCTGCTTATATCACTGAGACCCAGAATTACTGCCATTTGTATTTTTTTTCATTTTATACTGCCTGTCATTTATATTTTTTAGTCAGTAGATACTCAGCATTTAAAACTGCCATACATTAATACAGCATGCAAAATAGTTAACATACCACTACCTTAATTGTCTATTCTGAGCTTAATCATGCTATTTAATTGCCGTGCTTAATTTGAAAATAATTGTTCACAGCAATTAAGTAAATGCCCCAATTTCATTAACAGACTTTCTAATTAGAACCTACAGCATAAAAGTGCTAATGTTGCTTCATTAGCTTTGATTTACTTTTGCTAATCATAACTTTCCTATAGTCCTTTTCTTCAAATTGAGACAGTATTTGAGGGTTAATTATGTTTCATTCTTGCAAATATCCAGGAACAATTATTTCCGGTTTAAAGTGTAGACATACACCTTATTCTGAAATTTCATTTTAACTGTTCACATTAAACATGTTTTAAGACTTACATTTAAAGGCTTCTTATTGTAAAATAGTTTAAAGCAATTAGGGAGAATTGCATTGGCTTGAGTTGTAATCAACCAGGTTTTACCAAATTGAGTATGTTCCTTCACATGTGGTATCTGATTGTAAAACAGAATACTAAAAAAAGATTGAAATATTTTAACTGGCAACTGAATAGGATGGAAAATGACTTAGGTTAATTGTTATATTGTAATCTAAGGTAGAACCATTAATAAACTCAATATAGAAACTCTTGTTTGACAATGGAATCCCTGAGTATCCATTAATTTCCTACTATAGTTCATGTCTTGGGTAAATGGAAAGATACTGATGATATTCTAGACAAGTATTATAAAGTACTGTTTAATAGCATAATTAAAGGAAAAACATAGAAAATGTTGATTCATCAAATCAACACAAATGTAAGACTCTGATAAAGTGAACACTGTTGAACATGATTCAGAAGATTGTAATCTGAAAAAGAACAGAATTCACAGTTTTTCTTGACAATTTCAACTATTTGTGAGGCTCTGTAACATATCTGTTATGACAGTCAAAGTAGAATGACCAAGTGATATATAGCATACAGCTAGTTAGTAAAAATGAATGAGAACAATTCTTATCATTTACTAAATGTTTTTTATCAATTTTAGTTCATGTAAATAAAAATAACAAAAACAAAATATGATTTTAAGACAAATTTCTGATCATTTTCTTTATGTATATTATTTTAAATAAATGCATTTTGCCACAATAACTCAGATACATATATAAGAGTTGAACATAAGTAATAAATTCTAAAATTAAATTACATTAATTAAGCTGGGCGGTGGTGGCACATGCCTTTAATCCCAGCACTTGGGAGGCAGAGGCAGGAGGATTTCTGAGTTCGAGGCCAGCCTGGTCTACAAAGTGAGTTCCAGGACAGCCAGGTCTACACAGAGAAACCCTGTCTCGAAAAACCAAAAAAAACAAACAAACAAATAAATTACATTAATTCACAAATGTACATATATATATATAAGTATATATGTATGTATTTACACAAAAATGTGTCTGTGTATGGAAACATCTACTACATATTATAAATTTTTACATATTGAAAGAAAAGAATATAAGTTAAATTTAAATTTCTCTCCTTTAAATGTTAAAAATAAATAAATTTTGTCTGTGGGAAATTTATGTTTACTGGAAAATTGAATAAAATATATTTAGAACTCAAAATATTGACACATTTCCCCAAATATTTACTGTCTTCTTAATTATTATAATATTTCCCCAGAATAGTATATCTGCTATGATTACTAAATGAAATTTAACACATTATCATCCAAACAATATAATTATTATAACTGTCTATTCTGAGGCTTTGGATTGATATTTAATGAAATATATTCATCCTTGGGTTTTCACACAGAACACTTTACCTATCATGAAATTCCTCTGTTTTCTATTTAGCAGGCTATTCTCCTAAAGCTCTGGCAACCAATGGCATTTTTACATTTTTTATAGGTTTACTTTTTCCAGAAAGCCATACATTTGCACGTATAGAGTATATATATTTTTTTCTAAATTGGGTTCTTTTCATTTTCTTATATGATTTTAGTGTCCCACATGTCATTTGAAGAATGGACAGCTCATTTTTTTACAGAAATATTTAATATTGCTTTATTTAAACGTACTGCTGATTACTTAGCCACCAGTCAACTGAAAGACATCTGGCTGTTTCCAGACATTTACATCTGTGAATAAAACTGTTATTGACACATATTAGGGATTCATATGGAGATGAGTTCCAGCCTTTGTAGGTAAAGCCAAACAGTAGCAATTAGTGAATCAAATGAATATTCTGCTTATTTAAAAAAAAAACCTCACAGTTACTGTACATATTTTTTCTTAATATTTTACATTCTATTAGTACAACAGTGGATCTAGTTTCCAATATATTTACTGACCTGTGATTATGTCAGTGGTTTCTAATTTGATCATTCAAAGAGTTTTATAGTTATAAACTTTTACTTTAAATGGAGATTCCATGATATATACTGTTGAAAATACTTCCTTTTTTTTTTTTTATCTTGTCATCTCAATACCTTCTTTAGACAGACGCTTGCCCAGGTATTTATTACAATTTTGTGCATGGAGATACTTGCGATACTGCTTAACTGAAGTCTTAAAATCCCTCCTATCATGTTTCATGCCTCCGCTGTTTTATATTCAACAATTAATTTATTAATAATATCCTATATTATGTTCGAGGTTTCTATCTTTGTGCTTTAGAGTTTGGTGCTTTCTTTTTTCATTCATTCATTTATTTATTTTGTGAGTGACAAATTCAAATAGAGATTCTTTGTATTTTAATTTTCCGCCTATTATTTTAGTTCTAAAATTTTATTGAAAAGTATGTTTTATGTTCTATTTTACTGAATTTGTTTCAATGATTAAAAGTTAAAATACATTGTTTGTCTTTTCCTTGACTCCTCATTGTACTCACTGCCTTTCTATTCTCTTGCCAAAACCAGTATCTTGAATTCAGTAGTTGAATTTTGTATATGACATGTCTTCTACTTTTCAATTCCTAGTAGTTCTCTTGTTTTCAATGGAAAAATCATGAGAAAACCCATTATATCCTCATTACTATTACCATTCTTATCTTCTAATCTCATACTAGACTCTCCCACTGAACTACCAATACAGCAGTCAAGGCTCTTTATCTTATATCCCTGTATATTTTCCAATTTCTTCCCCACAACCCACCTTTAAAAAATTTAATTATAGTGACTAGGTTAGCAATAAATAATTTATGGACAGGTGTCAGTGTTCATGATAAATTCTCCCCTTATACTTCTGTGACAGAATGCCTGAAAGAAACAAATAACCAAAAGAAACATTTGTTTTTATCATCTCAGCAAAGACTCATCTATACTAGTGGCTTTTGTATTAGAGTAAAGCTTTCCTCCTGTGGTACCAAAGAAGCTAGGTGGATATATACTTATAATAGTGTATACATTTTTCTTACATCAGAAGACAAATAAATTGTATTGTATCTATGGATGTCACTTCTGTTCTTATTTTATTGTCCCTGGAATATCTTTTTTTTTATTATTTATTTTATTTTTTTTTTAATTTACATTCCAAATCACTTCCCCTTTCCCGTTTCCTCCCTCCCCGAAAGTCCCATAAGCCCCCTTCCCTCCCTCTTTTCTCCATTCAACCCCCTCTCATTACTCTGTCCTGGCGTTCCCCTACATCCAGTCTTTCCAGGACCAGGGGTCTCTCCTTCCATCTTTTTAGAAATCTATTGATATGCGGATTGTGTCTAGGGTATTCCGAGATTCTGGGTCAATATCCCCTTATCAGTGACTGCATACCATGTGTGTTCTTTTGTGATTGGGTTACCTCACTAAGGATGATATTTTCAAGATCTGACCATTTGCCTAGGAATTTCGTGAATTCATTGTTTTTAATTGCAGAGTAGTATTCCATTGTGTAGATATACCACATCTTCTGAATCCATTCCTCCGTTGAGGGACATCTGGGTTCTTTCCAGCTTCTGGCTATTATAAATAAGGCTGCTATGAACATAGTGGAGCATGTGTCCTTATTGCATGCAAGTAAAGTCTCTGGGTATATGCCCAGGAGTGGTATAGCTGGATCCTCCGGGAGTGTCATGCCCAGTTTTCTGAGGAACCGCCAGACTGCTTTCCAGAGTGGTTGTACCAGCTTGCAATTCCACCAGCAGTGGAGGAGTGTTCCTCTTTCTCCACATCCTCGCCAACAACTGCTGTCTCCTGTATTTTTGATCTTAGCCATCCTGACTGGTGTGAGATGGAATCTCAGGGTTGTTTTGATTTGCATTTCCCTAATGACTAAGGATGATGAACATCTCTTTAGGTGCTTCTCAGCCATTAGATATTCTTCAGGTGAGAACTCTTTGTGTAGCTCTGTACCCCATTTTTTAATAGGGTTATTTGCCTCTCTGGAGTTTAACTTCTTGAGTTCTTTGTATATATTGGATATTAGCCCTCTGTCGGATGTAAGGTTGGTAAAGATCATTTCCCAGTTAGTTGGTTGCCGCTTTGTCTTTTTGACAGTGTCTTTTGCCTTGCAAAAACTTTGTAATTTAATGAGGTCCCATTTGTCTATTCTTGATCTTAGAGCATAAGCTATTGGAGTTCTGTTCCGGAAATTCTCCCCTGTGCCCATATGTTCAAGGTTCTTCCCTAGTTTCCCTTCTATTAGTTTCAGTGTGTCTGGTTTTATGTGGAGATTTTTGATCCACTAAGAATTGAGCTTAGTGCAAGGAGATGAGGATGGGTCAATTTGCATTCTTCTGCATGTTGACCTCCAGCTGAGCCAGCACCATTTGTTGAAAAGGCTATCTTTTTTCCACTGGATGGTTTTAGCTCCTTTGTCAAAGATCAAGTGACCATAGGAGTGTGGATTCATTTCTGGGTCTTCAATTCTGTTCCATTGATCTACATGTCTGTTACTGTACCAATACCATGCAGTTTTTAACACTATCAAAGAACTCCTACAGCTGATAAACGACTTCAGCAAAGTGGCCGGATATAAAATCAACTCAAGCAAGTCAGAAGCCTTCCTATACTCAAAGGATAAGCAGGCTGAGAAAGAAGTAAGAGAAATAATACCCTTCACGATAGCCACAAACCATATTAAGTATCTTGGCGTGACTCTAACCAAACAAGTGAAAGATCTGTATGACAAGAACTTCAAGTCTCTGAAGAAAGAAATTGAGGAAGACCTCAGAAGATGGAAAAATCTGCCATGCTCATGGATTGGCAGGATTAATATAGTAAAAATGAGCATCTTACCAAAAGTAATACACAGATTCAATGCAATCCCCATCAAAATCCCAACTCAATTCTTCATAGAGTTAGAAAGAGCAATTCAAAAATTCATCTGGAATAACAGAAAACCCAGAATAGCTAAAACTATTCTCAAGAGTAAAAGAAGCTCTGGGGGAATCAGTATCCCGGACCTCAAGCTGTCCCTGGAATATCTTAAGAGATGTACCCAAAAGCATTTCAAAATATCTCAAGAAAATCATATCATTCATCAAAATGAACAATAAAAGCATTCTATAATGATGAATGATAAGTGGATAAGTTAGAGCAGTACATTTCTTCTCTTCTACAAGAAAAGTTAAATGTACCTAGAATCAGATATTATGTGGTAGGTCACAAGAATCCCAACATATTCCAGGTGGATAAATAGCATGACCTAAAAATAGTTATAATAAAGAACAAAAGTGTTGGAAATATTTCATGACTGATTATCCCATCTTAGGAAAATGTGTTCCATGGTATTTGTTTCAATTTTTCCTGTGAAGATATAACAGAAATAAGGCAATATATAAGGTGTTTAATCCACAGTCATCTACATGTACCTTCAGCAATCTGTCAGTTACAATGCAGAATTTTTTCATCTGTGTTTGCCAGTTTTATGTCAATTTGACACAACTTGAGTTATCTAAAAGGAAAGAACCTCAATTGAGAAGATACTTTCAAAAATCAGTCTCCAAGGCATTTTCCTAGTGATTGATGTGGCAGGGGCTATGGGATGCTGACTATTATGTATGTTACCATACCTAGTCTAGTGGCCCTAGGTTCTATAATAAAGTAGGCTGAACAATCCATGATGAGCAAGCCAGTAAGCAGCGCTCCTCCATTCTTCACTTGGCTCCTTTATCAATTCCTGTCTCCATATTCCTGCCCTAGTTGAATTTATGTCCTGACTTCGTTCATAAAGAAAAATAATATGGAAGTTTAAGCCAATAAACTCTTTTTCCTCTCTAAGTTGCTGTGGTCATACTGGTTAGTTGCTGGTTAGAATCTTAGACCTGATTCTTTCAAAGATATCTGACACTGGGTTCCTAATAAGGAAAATCATGACTCTTTTTAATCAACCATTATTTAGTGATTGATTGCTATTTAATACTGTTCTGTCCCACTTTATAATTTGAGTCTTGATTTTATTGTTGGCATATCTTTTTATTTGTGTCCAGGGCATACAGCACAATTCTAAACTATCTTTGTAAAACTATTATTTCCAGTAATTATGGCATGAAATAAGAGCCATACTCAACCTTTATGGATTCATGCCTTGAGCTGAGCTCTGACCATCTCTATGTGACTATCAATAGGCCTCGGCCTGGAAGGTTCTAGCTTCTAGAAAATCTCATCTTCTGCAAACCTAGACATTGAAAGCTTCAGCTTCCAGTCTCCATCTGTTAACCTAGGCCTAAAATATTTCAGACTCTAAGAATTACTGCTGAATATATTCACTCATTCTAATTCATCCTGAACTCAGGCTGGCTGGATCTGTAATCCAATGTGACTGGAAAAGAAGAAATCCCATCAACATCACAGAAAGCAGAGGACATCTGACAGAAACATGCCAGAGAACAGGAGGCATCTGTCAGAAATCTACAGAGGCAAAATTTGCCTGAGATCATCTTCAGAGGACACATCAGTTTTTTGAGGTTGACTGGTTAGCCAATGAGACTCAAGAGACTCTGGAGCCACGGGAACCTCTGAGAAAATGAATCACAATAAGCTACCCTAAAAGACAATTATAATTACATAGACTCTGTGTTGAAAAAATGGGAAACTCCTTGTTAGATCACTTGAGAGCAAATTTAGGAGTTTGAGGGGATAGAAATGTTACTAGAAAAGATCATTCCAATAGTTATGACAATTGTGACTTCCAGAATAAACCCTTCACACTTTTGATTGCAGTATTTATATGTTTCCCCTGAAAACAGTTTTAAAAATAACTGTACAACAAGAAAAACTTGCTAGAAAGCAATAAAAATTATTTGAAATAGTACAAATGTTTGAGAGACAAAAGAAAGAGGAACTAAGAGAACAAGAACTGCTTAATTGTGAAACTATGGTACCTAATGTGGTTGAAGACCAAGAAAAACATCTCATTGAGCATGGAGTGCCACCTTTTAGTGAAATTGAGTAAAGGTGATCATTCACACTTCTTTTCTGAGGTTCCTGGGAACAAGAACCAGAAAATGAAGAAAATTCATAAAATGAACAACTAGTCTGAAATGGTGTTGAAATACAAGATCTTAAAATTTTTAAAGAATCAATAGTAACTTATGGAATAAACTCACCATATGTGAGACAGATGTTAAATACCTAGGCTATACCAAGTATCATCTAAAAGTGGAAAAAATAGTACCAGCTATACTAGAAATAGATTCTCAATTACAGTGGCTGACATGATAGTCAGAAGAAGCTGCAATTATGAAAAATCATAATATGTCTAAAGGTGTTAAAATCATGAATGATCAATTGTTCCATGAAGGTCATTATGTTGATTTACAAAAGCAGGTGCAGTTTGTTGACTCGGTTATTATACCATGTACTTTAGTAGCTCTAAGAACCTTGGATAAGGTGAGAACAAGTAAAAAGGTATTTGTAATTCACAAAGATTAAACAAAGCACCAAGGAGACATTTATTTACTTATTACATAGATAAACATAACACTAAACATGCCAATATCAGATGTAGTTGCATTATAGTTTTTAATTTAAATTTTAGCTTTAGAAAATGCAAGTGCAATATGTAAATATTCTCAGATCTTTAAAAGTCTTTATCAGAACCCATGGATGAATGGATTGCAACTGCCATTGGTGTTGACCCTAATGGCTATGTAATTAGATAAGCAATCACCAATAAACCTAAGTGACAAAATGTTCATTGTTTTAACTGTGGGGCATGAGGTCATTTTAAAAGGGATTATAAACAAGGTATTTCCAGAGACTTTTCTAGAAATGGTGGTAAGGGTAGGACTAATGAATGAAGATCAGCAAAAGCTATACAAACCAGTCCCTTCCCAATGAGAAGCTCCCTACGAGATAATCCTTTAAATGCCCTCTATTTTAGCAACAAAGACCATGAACCAGATATTTCCTGTTAGCAATCCACACAACATTTAGAGAAAAGTAAATCAAGTATTGGAGATCTGATACATTCTATAGAGAAACTAAGACTGACAATGCATCCACAAATATTTCCTTTAAAAGGAAATGATTTTTGCATATTATAACATTAAACATATTACATCTATACCATACAATCCAACAGTCTAGTCAGTTATGTAAATTTCTAATTTTATCATAAAAATGACTCTCAATTAACAGAAAGCAGAATAAGAAGTTTCATAAAATACTGGTTATTAGTTTATTACCTTTATTTATTTATTTATTTATTTTTGAATGCCAATGGTGTAGGAGCAACAACCGCTCAAAGACACTGGATTATATAAAAAGCAAATGAATTACATCAAACTGTATAACATTAGAATGGAAATTACAGAATACGTTACACTGAGGAAGAGGTTTTGGCTATAGTTCGACAGGTGATGAAAGACTACGAGTCCCATCAAAATTAGTAAAGATCTGATTATTAAAGCCTAGGAAAAATATAAAGGCATAGATGGCAAGTTAAAGCCTAGGTAAAATATTGAGCCTAGGTAAAATATGAAGGCCTATGTAACTGTTTTCTGGCTAGCCTGCAGTATAAGGAAACTTACATATTTGTTTCTGTTGTTACTAGGAAACTTTCTTTATATATATATATATATATATATATATATATATATATATATATATATATGTATGTATGTATATGTATATATATATATTTACATTCAAAATCATTTCCTCTTTCCTGTTTCCTCCCTCTCTGAAAGTCCCATAAGCCCCCTTCCCTCCCTCTTTTCCCCATTCAACCCCCTCTAGCTTCTCTGTCTTGGCATTCCCCTACATCCAGTCTTTCCAGGACCAGGGGTCTCTCCTTCCATCTTCTTGGAAATCTATTGATATGCATATTGTGTCTAGGGAATTCCAAGATTCTGGTTTAATATCCCCTTATCAGTGACTGCATACCATGTGTGTTCTTTTGTAATTGGGTTACCTCACTAAGGATGATATTTTCAAGTTCTGACCATTTGCCTAGGAATTTCGTGAATTCATTGTTTTTAATTGCAGAGTAGTATTCCATTGTGTAAATATACCGCATCTTCTGAATCCATTCCTCCATTGAGGGACATCTGGGGGTTCTTTACAGCTTAGGAAACTTAATGCCAACTTGATTACATATTCTGCTATGCTCTGTGCCCTTGGAAATCAACTGAGATGGAAGTTAGCAGAACTGGTTTATATAGTTACCTATAATAAGCTTGGACCCAAACCAACCTTCCTTCACCTTTATGTTATAAGTTGCCCCTAGAATGGATCTCAACATAAGACAGAAAACTGTACAAACTATTTGGAATAAAACTTGCATTTGGAGGTTTGATCAAGTAAAGTATAAGTTCCCAAGACCTCTGTAGGAACTGGCATCCTACTTGACAAAAAGAGATATGTACATGGGCAACAAACATCCTTGTTGGCAAGTTAAGTTAGGACATGGATGCTAGACAAGTCCTGTCCTGGTAGACAAGTTAAGACATGAGTAGGACATGACAAGGAAGGTCTACTGCCACAGTTGAATACCTGAAAAATGGGAACAGGATAAGTGTAAAACAAAAACATGTTCTTAAGAAAATATTCTATCCTTAAATCTTGACATGGAAAATGACATCATCATGTAGTTATTTTTAGATCTCAGGCTTAACAAAGCCTTTTAGAATATTAACTTAGTGTCATGGTTCAATCTGACATGGTCCTGAATCTAAACTGTGGCCTAATCTATCAATCCAGGCACATATGCTCAATATACTATCCCTGTGTGACTGAAATCAGTGTTCATGTAGTATGGAATGCACGCGAAAAAAAGCACAACTCAAAGAAGGTAGAGATGCAGAAAGATAGCAATGCAGATATCTCAAAAAACTGATCCCTCTGCACTGGGACAGCTAAAATAAATGACTTAAAAAAGACAGATCTTGTCAGACTGTCAGACTGGAAATCCTTGATGTTGAAATGGACATTACAATGATCAGGACTACAACTATGAAGTATCATCACATCACTAGATCTTCATAAAGACCTTTGGACTGATAAGTTTGTGGGTTTGACAATTGTTTTTGCTATAAAAGTTAAACTGTGTATAGTTTTTGCTTAAACCAAAAGGGGGAAGATATAGAGAAAGTTTAATCCAACAACATGGCTGCTCTAGCAAAGAATTATATTCAAAGGCATGGACTCCATGGACTACAGTAAGATCTTGCTATAATATAGCACTTAGAGAAATTTTATTATTTTAAATTTAATTACTTATTCACTTTACATCCTACTCAGTGCCCCCTCCCAGTTACCTCCTTCTACAATCCTTCCCTTTCCCAGTCTCCTTCTCCTTTGTGTGGGTGAGAGCCCCCTGGATATTTCCCACCACCCTGTCACTTCAAATATCTCTGATGCTAGGCACTTCCTCTCCCACTGTGGCCAGACAAGGCAGGCCAACTATAAGAACATATCCCATAGCCCATGTACAGGTTTCGGCATAATTTACCCTACCTGTCCAGTTGTTCTGGACACATATGAAGGTCAAGCTGCACATCTGATACTCATGAAGGGGTAGACCTAGGTCCAGCTTGAGTATGTCCTTTGGTTGTTGGTTTAGACTCTAAGAGCCCCAAGTGTCCATGTTAGTTGACTCCATTGGTCTTCCTATAGAGTTTCTTTCCCCTTTGACACCTCCTCCTTCCTCTTATTCTGTATGAATCCACAAGGTCTGTCTACTGTTTGGCTTGGGTATCTGAATCTGTCTGAATAAGTTGTTGTGGGGAGCCTCTCAGAGGACAGCATGCTCCTGTCTGCAAGCATAATAAAGAATCGCTAATAGGGTTAGGGATTTTTAGTTGCCCATTTAATGTATCTCAGGTTGTGCCAGTTAGTGGTTGGCCATTCCCTTGGTCTCTGCTCCCTTCCTCAGACCTGCATTACTTGTAGACAGGATGAATTTGCGGTTGAAAGTTTTGTTGGTAGACAATAGGCACTTAAAGAAATGATAAAAGTCCTTAGTCATCAGGGAAATGCATATCAAAACAATTCTGGGGTTCTGTGTTATACACATCAGAATGGTTAAGATCAAAATTTCAAGAGATAGCACAGGCTGGCAAGGATGTGGAGAAAGGGGAATACCTGTTCATTGCTGGTAAGACTGCAAACTTGTCCAACCACTTTGGCAAATCAATTTTGTTTTCTCAGATAGCTGGGAATAGTTCTACCTCAAGACCAATCTATACCACTCCTGGGAATATACCCAAAAGATTCTTCAACATCCCATAAAGATACTTGCTCAATTATGATCATAGCAGCTTTATTTGTAATAGACAGAAATTGAAAACAGCCCAGATGTCCTTCAATTGAAGAATGGATAAAGAAAATGTGGTACATCTACACAATGGAATACTATTCAGCAATTAAAAACCAAGATATGAATTTTTCAGGCAACTGGATGCAACTCCAGAATATCATCCTGAGTGAGGTAACCTACTTCCAAATGGATATTCATGGTCTGTATCCATTTAGCCATTGAATGTAGGTCAATTAGAAGGGGGATAAACTAGTCAGAAGAGACAGATGAAGCAGGAGAACTGAAAAGGGAGGATTTGGAGGGCGATGAAGGTTGAGAATCAGATGTGAGAAAGGACAGGAGACAATGATAGATCACCATGAAAATGAACTGAAATCTGCAACAGACAGAGATGAGGAGGTAGGGCACATCTCCAGAAGGAGACATGGTCTGGGGCAAGGGAGGCATCCTAGAATCAATGGGGGTGACCTTAACTGTGACTTACTCCATTGTGGATCTGGAGCCTGGACAGGTCATCTGTTGTATCCATACAGAAACCCCATCGGAGAGATAAAGATACTGACCCACCACAAAACTTGCAACTCTACCGGAGTGTTAATCCAGCAATGTGCCTGGTCTGACAAGGGATCACATCCAAAGCCCTAGTTCTAGGTGATTGGATAGATCATAGTCATGCCACACACATTTCATCCCTCCTGCTGGAACAGAGATAAGGAAATTTAGTTTGTAGTACAAAGTAGCCATGCTTGAAAGTAGGGGCAGAGAAAGTGATGAATCAGAGAAAGATCTGACAGAATCAGTCAGAGATGGGCTATGGCCAACTCTTTAAAGAATAGACAGAAAGTAGAGGCCACTTCTGAGAATATCATGGAAAGGTGTGTGTGTGTGTGTGTGTGTGTGTGTGTGTGTGTGTGTGTGTCAGTTTTAATGAGACAGTTTTACAAAGTATGGACCAACAGAATGAGGTAGACACAGATAAAGACAGATCAAGCCATTGAATGAGAAGGAGCCAGAAGGTCTGATCACATTATTCAATGTAGTATTTGCCCAAATAGAGCAATTCAGTTAGAAGCAGAGAAAAGCCAGATAGAATCCTTCAGCTTGGAAGACTAGATTGTATAGAGGCTAGAAGCTTTCAGTTCTATCCTTAGGGATAATTAGAACAAAGAAATATATATATATATACTGGACTCAGCCATGTATTCACATACCTTGATCTGACAATCATCTCATACCTCTATCTGAGGAAATAAAAGTAAAATTTACATTAAACTTATAAAATTGGGCATAGGCAGTTAGAGAGTTCAGAAAGCTCAGAGAATAAGAATGTGTTTTCATTGTTTATTTTGTTTGACTTGACAGAACTAAACTAATAATTTCTTTCCTTTAAAATTCTGAACTTAGAGGTGTACTGTATTTTGAAATACTTATCATTTTAATCTTTACTATTCATATAAATTACATGATCCTAGACATCATTTCCCTGCCCAAAACATAAATGTTTCTGAACTAGAATGTTTAAGAAAAAAAGTTGCCAATGACCCTCAAGCAGAAAGACAGCAACAAAAAACAATTATCTCTAGTTTCTCTCTTATTTTGATTATGCAATTTCTAAAGACCTACAATCCAGTCCTAAGAGACTTGAGTAGAAAATGTATTTTATAAATACAAACCAATATATTTTTATTTTGTAGTTTCAGTATATTCAACTTACCTACTCTTTTGTTACTATCATTTCCTGAGATCCCCATCTTTTAGTATCATCATATGGTCAACTTGGTTTTACACACATTTTGAAGTGATGTAGATATTCAATCCATAACACCAGGAGTTATGAGAAACTTAGCAATTAGCAAGAATAATCCTAAAGATAACAGAATTAAGGCTGTCAGTGTTCTCATAAGAAAGCAGATATCTGACGAAAAGAAAATAACCACTAATAATAATTTATTGGAAATATAGTGTTAAGGTGACAATGTAAGTGTGATGAAACACTAACAAAACAAAATCTTGTGCTCTGACAATTTGATAACATTTATACGCATATACATTGCAGCAGAGGTGTTGATGATACAGTAAAAGAGGAAAGATGGGTACTTGTTTGTTTCCCTTTTGGTAGATTTCAGACTACTTTCTGCACCAAAGACAGTAGAATGTAGAGGTAAAGGCTCCATGTACATTCCAGTGGGATTTCTCGATGTTCAATGGGTTCTATTGCTATTGCCCTTACCAATGGCTCTCTATTTTTCATTTAATCCAAAGCATCATTTTGCCTTATCAACAGCCTGGATTGTTTTGGGGATTTCAGTTACTCCCTAGACCAACAAATCAATTGAATACAACCCAGCCTTGCAAGCAGACGTTTTGTTGAGTAGAAGATCTATCTATTTGGAGCTCTTGCTTGTCTCCTATTATTAGGAGACTTCATTAAGTTCACCTTCACATATATTAGGAAGTTTACCCTGCACTAGGTTTCCTGATTTGTCCTTTTTCCAGGCTATAACAGCTCAGAAGTAGGTTGAGAATAAAATCTAGGCTAGAAAATTTAACTCATAAACAGAGGAGGGAAACAAGTCTGGGTTAAAATGCTAATTTTATTATCCTAGTTAAACAGATATAAAATTAAACAATTTCTTTTACATTTAATATAGGCCAGGGGGTTTTATTTGGTTGTATACCATGCTAAATAAAATGTGTGCTTTATATCATGTTATCAACTACATTAAAAACTTGTGAGGAATCCAGTTGTCCAATAATGGTATTAACTTGCATATGTTTCATCTATTTCATCTATTTGTCCATAACATTTATTCTTTCAGAATTTACAGCATTTTTTCTGAGCTTTACTTCTTTAAATTATGAACAGTTGCTTTTACTGATTTTTTTTCCTTTGATTAGTAAAGAGCAACAGGAAACTGTAGCCCACAGAATCAACTAAAGGTTCATAGGAGTTCTCAAAGACTGAGAAGGAAATCATGAAACCTGCATGAGTCTGCACTATGTCCTCTGCACATATGTTATGATTTTAGCTCTATGTATTTAAAGGACTTCTAACAGTAGGAGTAGGGGTGTTTGTGACTGTTTTGCATAAACTTGGGGCACTTTTTCTTCTGGGCTTCCTTGTCTAGTTTTGATTCTGTTGCAAGTCTTATTTTATATTTTCATGCTGTATTTAGTGGATTTTCCTCAGAGGCTCAATCTTTTCGAAAAGGGAATGGAGGATAAGTGGATAACAGGGAGAGTGGATATGGGGAAGTTCTTAGGGAAAGGGAGTGGTGTGAAGTATGGGAAGGATGGGGTTTGAGATCAGGATGCACAGAAAAAAAATTAAAATTTAAATTAAAATTTAAAAATCAAATGGCTAGCATTTCATTGCTTTGTACCTATTTTTACAAGTCTAATATATAGATATACTATTGCTGTTTAATGCTAGTACCATTTTATTTTTATAGCTATGGCTCATTATTATTACTTGAAAATATGTATGAAACTTCCCTCAACCTTATCAGTCCTCAAGATTGCTTCATCTAGTTACAGTCTGTCCTTTTTTCATACACATATCTGAACATTTTTCTTTGGCTATAAAGAATAGAAATAAGAATTTTTATGGAAATTTCAGTAATTCTATGGATTACTTTTGGTAACATTGCCACCCTGAAAAATATTAGTTATATTAATTATGATATAGGATATCATCTTCTAATGACATATACTTCTTTATTCAGTGTTTTAACCTTTTATTATACAGGTCTTCTCTTTCTTGGTTAGATTTATTTTATTGCTTCAAAGTCTATGTTTTTTTATCATATTTTTATTGATTATTTAGGAATTTCCCATCACAAACTCCAGAAATACTAACTTCTCAGTTCTTTCTGGCATGCCAGCCATCCTTGAGAATCTCCACCTACAAAATTAAAAAGAAAGAAAGGGATAAAGAAAGAAAATCAGTATGAGTCGCCCATGTAGTGACTAGAGCATAGTCAAAATCCTGGTGGCCGGCCTGTTAAAAAAAACTGAATGCTTTCCCACCTGAACTCCTACCAGAGCCATCAGTTTAGGAGATTTAGACTTCAGCTTCCTTATCACAATTTTTATGAGATCTCTTCCATACATCATGGATATTTGCCTATACTGGAAAATTTATAGCCCTATGTAAGACTCACAGTCAATTACGGACTATGAAGCTGTAGAAATTAAGAGAGGTTAGGGAGGGAGGATGAACGTACCATGAACAGGTTATTAAACAACTATTGCAAACATGACCTTACATCATGTGTGCTTGTCCTCACTGGGTCTTTATAATACTAGTCTTTCAACAGTCAGTTATATGTTGGAGAGGGACTTCTCGGGTCCTCTTCTCTCCACCTCACTATTGATAACGTACGGATTACAGGAGTGGATAACTCAATGTTTTCATTTGTATACAAATAGTGGTTCCAATGGGCTCCAAAGTTGTTTAATTCTAAAATTATGGCCAAGAGATGGTCATGGTTACCAGTGACAAAATAGTAAATTACAACAATAGAAAGGAAATACATAAATAGACAGGAAATAGTGATTTTAAAAATATATTTTTATTCACCAGATGTAATTGTTGTCTCAGAGTCCTGCTGCTATTTAGCAGTAATCGCACCATTTCTAGTTATTTCTTGACTCTGTCTGTCTGGTTCAGATCAACTGTTCAGTATATCAAAACTCGCTTCCAAGCTGATTGGTTCAAATTGGCTTCACTTAGTTTTTGACTGAATTGCTCTGTTTGGTCTCAAATTAACTTTGACAGTGTGGTCTAATCTTCTAGCTCCTTCTCATTTTCTGCCTTATTCTGTCTTCACCTGCAACCTATCTTTATAAAACTATCCCTGTAAAACCTCTGTCTCTGTCTCTCTCTGTCTCTGTCTCTCTCTGTCTCTCTGTCTCTGTCTCTCTCTGTCTCTCTGTCTCTGTCTCTCTCTGTCTCTCTCTCTCTCTCTCTCTCTCTCTCTCTCTCTCTCTCTCTCTCTCTCTCTCTCTCTCTCTCTCACACACACACACACACATGTTCTCCCAAGTTGGCTGTCTCTCCTGTCTGTCCACTTAGACATATCCATCTCTGACTCATTCTTTCAAATCTTTCTCTGATTTGGCACTTTGTTCACCATCCTGTTAGATCACACTTTCAAACATGACTGTTTCCTTCTATAATCCAACTGCACCCGCACTATGTGGGATCAAATGTCTATACTAAGGGTATGTCTGTATTTCAGGGAGATAATACTGTAATCTAGGGGGTGTCTGCATTCTGCCAGATCATAACTTTGGATATGATCCCTTGCCAGAGTGGCCATGCTGCTGGATTTAAATTCGTCTACTAGTAATGTCAGAGGTGGGAGAAAGATGAAGAAAGTAGAGAATGAGAAAGTAATTGTAGTAAGACTCTTGTGTATGAAAGAATCATCTGTCAATAAAAGCTAATGGCATATTAGCTAAGGCAAGAAATAGACAGGAGTTCTGGTAGGGAGAAAAAATACAAGATAGAGTCAGGCACATGAGGAAATTTCATTCTGAACTCTAAGGAGACACATTGAACAAAGAAGATGTAGCCAGCCATGTGGCACACATATAATAGAATAAATGGATTAAATAAGTTACAAGCTAGTCAGGCACTAAGCCGTAGATTATGACTTAGTCATTTATTTTTAAATAATAAGTCTCAGACTTATTATTTTGGGAACTGGAGCACAGTGAAAAAAGGCTGCAGTTATGAGTAACAATGTATACTTTATAAATGTATGAAATTAGAAAAGAACAAACTTATTTACTTTTAAAATTAAAACTAAAAATACATTTTATCATACATATATAGATATAGATATACTTAATATGGATATCTATATACACTATACAATATATAATATATAATGATGAGTGATTTGATGTCATATAGAGCATACTGATTTTTCTTTCTATAAGTCATAACTGAACAGACTATATTGTATTTTATTACTTTCAATAAAAACTCATCCATTTGACAGTTTACAATGAGAATTAATGAAGCAAAAATGGCAGTTTTATCATGATCTCATTCATTAGGATTGTGTAAGCCCAAACTGATTTTCATTTAGGGAATAGTTTAATGTGATTCCCAATGCACAATAAAACCTTACATAGGAAAACCTGGAGGTTGAGTTGTGATGATCTGTGGTTTATCCTGCTCTAATCTCTGACCTAAATTCATTAAAGAAATGTAAAAAATATAATGAACAACTGGAAACCTCCTTGCTTGCTTGTACAGTGAGCAGAAGGAAGGAATTATTTTGTGCAAACTGGAAGAAAGTATTACTTCTGACTTTGGTTTTCATTTAATCTAAATCCAAATTTCATTTAATCTAAATGTCTAATACTAAACAGAAATGTTAACTGAGTCGCATTTTAAGCATAAATTATTTCTTTAAGAATTGAAAGCAATGTGTTATGATTGCAATCACATCATTTTTCTAGCTCTTTACAGATCAACTTATTTCCCTATCCATTCAACTTTGCATACAAGCAAAGCACATGAAGTTCAGTTTGTGCTACTCACATATTCTTGGGTGTGTGGCATATATATTATTGTATGGTAGAACTTTCATAATTCACACCAATTCAGAAACAAATAAAAACAAAGCAAGCAAACAAACCCCTCTTCTTTGCCCAGCAAGGGTTAATTTCCAGTAAATACTCAGGTCAGACTGAGATTTATGTCAAAAGATCTTCTCCATACTATGGTATTTTCTGCCTGAAACTTTCCCATTTTTGAGCAAATTGTCATAGCCATATCTACTGAAAATATACAGAACCTTGCTATAACTTAAAGACTAGTTTTCTTTTAGTGATCCTCTGAAGCCTGTGACTCTGTGACTCTGATAATCTTTCTATTTTGCTTCAATAAGCATCCTGAACCTTGGAAGGCAGGCATTTGATACAGATGTCCCATGTAGGAACAAGCCTTTGTTTTTAATATCTATTTTCTTTTCTTTCATTCTTTCTTCCTTTTCATCATCTTCCCCTGTATATATCACCACATGGAAGGAAGTTGTTACTGGGAAGTATCAGTGCTTAGCCTTAGGTGTGATTCACATTTCTATAGACATGTTTGCCATTTTCTCTCTTTTATGTTGAGGTTTCAAAGATTTTAAAGAAAAACTAACATACAGGGAGTGACAAGATAGAAATAAACCAAACCTTGAATATTTCAAATTTTATTTATCTTTGACTGAATTTTCTGCTTTTGTTTTCTATTATTTTTTTTGTTTTGCTTTGTTTTTTCCTATACTCCTAATGTATTACTCAGTCAAAGGTCACTTATGTGTTAACACATCCATCTGTGCAATATAGGCACATGTACCATATGCACACACACACACACACACACACACACACACAGACACACACACACACCCACACACACACACACAAGCATGTGTGCATGCTTGTACATGTGTACTTGCCTATATAAACAATACAATTAATTAGTACCTGTTGAAGTTTCATAACTAATAGAAATCTGTTGCCTTTTATATTATATTTATAGGCACAGAAATAAAACTTTGGATAATTAAGAGTAATCTTTCATGTGCCCTAGTTTAAGTTATAGTTCTTGGATTATGCCAGGCATTACGCCAAACACTTCATATACTATGTGGTGGAATTGAAGTCTATCCATAGTTCAACGAATTACTGCACATGTTATCTCAATTTTACATATTAAATCTGACACTTTGAAAGGTTAACTGATGTGAAAAGGCTTAAAGTAATACAGACAACTTCGAAAAAGTTCAACTAATAAAGGTGAAAGTGAAATGCTGGACAGGTACATAGGATTGGCTAGCTCTCTCGATTAACTACTAGGAAAACAACATCTAAAGGAGTAATGTAAGTGAAGGGTTTTGAATGTTCATTTGGTCATACACGGGCATTAAAATGTAGATTTTGAATATGATAGATTCCTAATGATTATTTCCTCTCTATGTCAGCTTCAGAATATGAAATAATAATCATCATAACAAAATTAATGACCCAGCACCTATTAAAATTTAATCACTTGGCTGGAGAGATGGCTCAGCAGTTTAGAGCATAGCCTACTCTCCTAGAGAAGCCAGGTTAAATTCCAGTTCCCACATGGCAGCTCACGTCTGCATGTAACTTCTGTTCCAGTGCTTCTGTCACCCTCAAACAGATATACATGAACACCAATGAACATTAAAGAATTTAAAATAAACTTTAAATAGTTCATGAATGCAATTAATATTGCATTTATAAATCAGTAATTTCAAAATAATCATATTGTTTATCTACTTAAAATATCTATTAATTATACAATCAAATTCCTTATTTGTAATGGCACCATGGAAATGGTGCTATTAAAATATTTTCACGTGTGAATAATACTAATTTATTTTGAATTGGTTATTTTCTTTATTTACATTTCAAATGTTTTCCCCTTTCCAGGTTTCACCTTCAGAAACTCCTTATTGCCTCCCTCCTCCCCCTGCCTCTAGGAGGGTGCTCCCCCACCCACCCACTCACTCCCATTATAAATGTCAACAGTATTTTACTGGTAATGATTCAAGCTCTAATCAAAATATTAATGATTAAAATTAATATTTAATTTTAATCATTATTTAATCTTTAATTAATATTTAATTAATTTAGTTGTGTGCCTCTCCCTCTCCCTTTCCCTCTCCCCCTTCCCCCCCTCTCTCGGTATGACATGTATGTGAGAATGGTCATGGATGTGTTACAAAATGAATGTGGAGGTGAGATCTCTACATTGGTTTAGTTTTCTCTTTCCACGTTTGCATGGTTTCCAGTGATTGAATGCAATTCATCTGGCCCCTGTTCCCACTGAGCTGTCTCATCGGTCTTATATATTCAAATTACACAGTAGTTATTTCAGTATGAAACAGGAGTGTGTGGGTTGGTGATCAGGGAGAGGGAGGATGGGATAGGGGGTTTTTGAAGGGGAAACCAGGAAAGGGGATAACATTTGAAATTTAAATAAAGAAACTATCTAATAAAAATTAAAAAATAAAAAGAACAATCAAATAATACCTTTAAAAAATGAAATACATTTCATGTGTTTCTTTTCTTCTTTTTTTTGAAGGGGGGATGAAATCCTGTGCCATTCAGGTTGGAGTCAACTTCACTTCTTGAAGATTGTATTGAACTTATCCTTCAACTGACTGCTACATGTTATGGTAAGAGCATGGCACCAAGATCCCCAGATCTTAGAATTTTTTTTACATTCTTAGCACATGATAAGTTCTTGTTAAATAATACTTTTCAGTTTTAGAAAGAATTTCTAAAATCCGCTTTACCTGGTTATTTCTACCCTGTGAAGGCTCATACCATGGAACCTTAATGGAAAATTTTCTGCTATATCCAAAAAAAAAATAGTTCTGATAAAATTTCAAATAGTACATTGTTAGTGTTTTAGAATTCAAACTGAGATTCTTTTCTAGGTTTTGACGTTTGGAAGGTTGTTTTGACTCAGAGTGCCTTGCCATTTTTCTGTCATCCCAATTGTTCAAGGGGGCATCATGGGTTGTGGAAACACAGTAAAGTGCATGGACTTACATGACTCCTTATTTGTAAGTAATAAATCTCCTATTTGAATTTATTGCCAAACTCTTTTAGAAGATTTCTAAATTGTACAAAACGAAATAGTCCTAGCAGCAGGATGCACATGCACATACAGATGTTCTTTCCTGAGCATGAACTTGGGATTCCTTATAAGTACATTTGTAGCTGAGTTGCAAGATACAAAACCTGGACTATGCATTTCATCTATTATTCCCATATATTCTTTTAAATGTTTCACATCTTTTCATTCCTTCTGTTAATGAAGCCAGGAATGAACTGCCAGATACATAATTAAAAGGAAGCTATCTAGGTAGCTCAGGCACATTCCTATAAATACTTGCTTGTTTTCCTTTTTTGATTACTACTGCTAATGATGATTCCACGGAAAGAAATTAATGTAGGTTTAAAGGCAATTTAGAAAAAAATTTAAATTACTAAGGGAAGAGAAAAGAAGAAAGAAACATGGTGTTCAAGAAAGAAATATACTTTTGGAAATATACTGAGAATATGAGAGGAGATATAACTGAGACAAGAAGACACAAAACATGGCTTAGAGCATCAGAAAAGAGGAAGATAAATACATAGGAATGAGGTCAGGAAGTCAGAGGTTGAAGCATGCCTTCTGAATAAATGTTCTCTTCTATTCCACCAATTCCATCACTGCAGAATCCTTTTCCATACCAGCAGAAGGACAGACAAGTTTCATGGGCACAGTGGGCTTCTGTTTAAATCCTGGCTTTATAAATAATCAATTCTGTGATTTTCATCGGTGTCCTAAAGTTCTCAAAAATCTCAACATCTTCTTATATAAAAAGCAATAATGAATAGAACTTAAGGAGGAGGTCCATCCGCATTAAATGATGTAGAGGTGTTCCTGTCACATAAATGAGGCTTATAGATATTAAATGAAGTAGAAGAGCTCCTGTCACATAAGACTCAATGACTATTCCCTATTCCTAATAGATGACTACTTTTTTCTGTTCTAAACACTTAATCTTCATATTAGTTATCTATCTAAATCATATCCAGACCTCTCACTTTTCTGCTTCATCTACACTCTTAAATGACAAGGATGATTAAAAGCCAGAGTCCACTGACATGATGGATAACCTCTTTAGGTTCTTTCTGCCTAGTCACTTTCCATTTGAAAGTTCTCTGAAATTTGCATTCCTCTTCTAAATTATCAGTCACTTAAAAGCTAAACAAATTGAAACCCACACTAGTAGCATTATTAAGGACTTTGGAGAAAACCACCAACTATCACTCTTCCAAATGAATATAGTATTATATAAACTCAATGGCTCATCATTTCACCTATAGATTAGAGAGAGCATCTTTCCACATTCACCAGAGAATTTACTTTATAGTAGAAAGTAGGTTATGATAAACCAGATTAAACCAGAAACCCACAATGAGTCAACGTTAAGAGAATAAGAGATTATGGAACACTGAAACCTAAATGAGCTACTAATATTACCAGTTATCCTTCCAAGTATCAAAGTTTACTACAGAAATAGGTGTGAAATAATTGCAACAGTGAGGACCAAGATTGACTCTAAGAGAAGAATGTTTTCTAGACACAGCAGTAAGTACACATATATATAGAATTCACAGCAATTGAAACAACACACAGAAGACCTGCATTGGCCCTGGTAAAATGAAGCCTAAAGGGGAGATGTGAAGCTGTTGGCAGTGATTGATTTCTGGGTGGGTATAATGCAATATTGTGAAACTTTTTCTTACATTCTAAGAGTCTGGACCTTTTGTACAGATTCTTAGCTATAGTTAATAACACCATGTAAGGTCACAAAGTCTTAAGTGTGTTATAATATTGTGTCTTTATACTGTATCATAAACTCTTAAAAGAGCAAGGTAAGACTCAACACGCTTGAGTTGGATCTTCCATGTAGTCAACTTTATACCTTAAGGGGATTTGCTGCTAAAATCTTATGTTATGTACTTTTCCATGTACATGACACGACAATGCCTGTGGTTTATTTAGTGAAGGCAGCAAATATGGAGATTGAAAGCAACCTTCTACACTTCACAATAAAGGACAGATGCATCATTTATAGATAATATTTGATAAATAATAATGTATATTGTACTGGATTTTTCATAAATCATTTGGGATTAGTTAATGTTGAAGACTTAATCTCTTGGAAAACATTCTTCAATATTTCTGTAAAGTATTCCATTCCTTCACCATATGGTACTTTCTGTGCTGTACAAAAATTTTGAACAAAGCACTTTGTTAAGAACAGATACCCAAAGACACTCAGAATCACACACACACACACACACACACACACACACACACACACACACACACACACAAATACACACAGACTTACAATCATAAAACACATACACACACAAAGTCATGCAATAGCTAATCACAGACACAGAAAATGATTCATATGACAGTCTTTAGCTATGCAGACATTCAGACACATTAAAGAAACATACAGATCTTATAAGATATTGCTAGAATGAAGTTTAGAATTCGAATCTGAACTTGCTCCAGAAGGAGGTGCCTTTATTTATTTTCCTAATATGACATCGATGAATTATAACCGGTTCAGAGTTAGTTACATATTGGCTTAATCCACACAAGTGAGAGAGTATGAATTTTATTTAAGTTTTTGGCTCCTGGTGGACCACCCTTCACTGAAGGCCTCATATTCATTCATGATCTGTACCCGACTGATTGAAAATACTGAAGACACAAAGTAGAATAGTTAAGGAAGAGAAGTCTGAAGGGGGCTTAAGGATTATCAAAATACATTACACAGAATTCTCAAACAGCTACTAAATTTTATAAAGGGTAGGGGAATTCTAGGATGGGGAGCCAGGAGTAGGCAGGTGGATAGGAGAACACCCTCATAGAAGAAGGTGGAGAGGGAAAGGATGGGAGTTTCTGGGGGGGGGACATGGAAAGGGGATAACATTTGAAATGTAAATACAGAAAATATCCAGTAAAAAAAGAAAACAGACACTAAACATAACTTAGATATAAACAAGTAAAATAAAACAAAACAACACAAAACAAAAGAAAAAAACACACAAACACCTGAGTATCTCATTCCCTTCTCTTGACTATTCTGTGCAGTGAATTGTTTTCACTATGTCTTTGATGCTTTTGCGGTTTTCTATCACTCATCACAGCCGGGCATATGGATAGTGTATGAAAAACCTCCATGTAAATTAGCTGTTGAATTGCATGAGACAATGTAATACTTAAAAACTTAAGCATACAGCCACATGTTGAATTTCTCCCTAACTTTTGTCCTACTCACTCAGTGTCCTCTATTCACAAGATTAATTAGATGTCACCATGTGTTTTATTCATTACAATACTCAACTTAAAGAGATGCGTTTTCAAATTCAAAAAGGCATTAGTAAAATTGAATTTCTTTTGTCTGCTGAGTATAAGGTCTCCTTTTCTAAATGACACCTGTTCAGAGACCTCCCTTAGCTCACTGCCATGTAGTAAAAACAACATTTTTTTTAAAAGAATCATTTTCTCAGGTGGAATTTTTATAACAAAAGACAGGTTAACAAGAAAAGAAGAAAGAGAGTGTATTTACTTACACATTTCAGGTAAACATAAAACAGCTTAGGGAATTACCAACATCAAAGAGATGTGTTAGTACTGTGAAGCATATAGTACATTAAGCAAAGAAAAATAAAGTTATGGACATTTTATAAATATTACATGCTTAAATTCACAGTGTCTGTGTTTGCCCACACAAGTTCTACATAAGAACATGCAAGACAAAAACAAGAAAAGGTAGGAGCTGTTCTGTAGGTTCTACCACCTATTAAGGTGCTATAGTCATTTGGAATTTGCTAGGGAAGAGAGAATGCAGAGGTGGAACTTAGCACATTCTCAGTCTCTGAAATAGATGATTTCTCGCCTCTCTTTCTTTATTCAAATGCATGTCTATCAATTTCTCTTTTATTCACTCTCTTCATTTTCCTCCCTTTCAACCTCCATATTTTTTCCAAACCTATTCCACAAAATCTCCTCAAAGCTGATACCTATATGACATTAAAAGCTATTTTCAATATTTCTTTTAGTGATTGCTTCAATTAACAGGGTAGAGATGGGACAATGTTTATGTGTTCTTAATTAATTTTTAAAATGATTTCTTAATTTTCAACTGTTTTTTTAAAACACTTTATTTTATTATTCTGTTTCATTATTATTCCATAATAGTAAATCAATCAATACCAAAATGTTTTGTGTTCTTTCAGTTTACTGTAATAAACAGATATTTTTTAATTTAAAATTAAGAATTTTGAAAAATAATTGCATTAAAAATAAATAGGAATCCCCAAGCTCCATCGACTGTTCAGCTGTGGGAGTCTGTAACTGTCTGCCACAGTCAAACAGTGGATAGAGCTTGGGTATTCTCACAGAAGAATAGGTGGGTTCTGACGGAGATAGAAACTGTACAGAAAGACCAACAGAGTCAACTAACCTGGACCATTAGAGTTCTCAGTCTGAACCACCAACCAAAGAAGATTCATAGTACGGAGCTAGACCATCCTTTTCATGTGTAGCAAATGTGCAGCCTGACCTTCTTGTGGGTCCTGAACAACTGGAGTTGGGTCTGTCACAAAAGCTTTTGCCTGTACGTGGGATATGTTCTTCTAGCTGGGCTCCCTTGTCTGACCTCAATGGGAGAAGAAGCACTTTGCCTCTATGAGCCATGAAGTACCAGGGTGAGGGGATACCTAGGGCGTCACCCACTCATCCAGAGGAGGAGAGGAAGGGGAAAGAGGGAAGGATTGTGGGAAGGGGGTGCTCAAAATTAGGGCAGTGAGCAGATGTAATATAATAAGTAAAACAAAAACAATAATAAATTTTACAAATAAAAATAACAAAAAAGTGATAAAATATGCAGGCCTTTTATCATCCAGTTCTCTTTTTATAATCTACTTAAGTTCAATGTTCTCCTATAAAATAAGGACATTTATTAGAAAATATTATGTAAATTTCAGAATTATAATAAGATCAATATTTGAGAAAATATTTCAGATCTGGTATTATTTGCATTGATTTTATATTCAATAGTTTGAAATATAGTTCATGATTAACATTTTCATGGTGTGTTTCTTTGGAGTTGCCTAGTTGCAATTTAACCTGAAATATGATACCGTTCCACACATCATTTAAAAGAGATTAAGTATCCTGGTGTTTGATGAAGTGAGTTCACTTTTAAACTATGCACATGGAAATAATGAAAACAAATACAATGAGAAGTCTATTTGTCAGAGTCCCACTCTCTGGTATGCAAATCAATCATAGCTCATGTCTTCTTTTCTTCCTGCTCAAATTTTTCATATTCACTTGAGGAAAAAATTATCTCTTTCATAACCTTTGTTTAAATGCATAGGGAAATAATATGCGGGACTCAATTACATACCACCATCACATTTATTTTATTCTTTTTAAAATTTATTTGTTCAATGGATATTTTATTTATTTATATTTCAAATGTTATCCTCTTTCCAATTTTCCCTCCAGAAACCACTATCCCACTCCCGCCTCCCTGTCCTGGCATTCCCCTACACTGGGGCATCTAAGCTTCTCAGGCCCAAGGGCCTCCCTTCCCATTGATGCCAAAAAGGTCATCCTCTGCTACATATGCAGCTGGAGCCATGAGTCCTTTCATGTATACTCTTTGGTTGGTGGTTTAGTCCCTGGGAGTTCTGAGGAGTCTGGTGGGTTGACATTGTTGTTCTCTTATAAGGTTGCAAACCCTTTCAGCTCCTTCACTTCTTTCTCTAACTCCTCTATTGGGGACCCTGTGCTCAGTTTAATGGTTGGCTGCAAGCATCCACATCTGTATTTGTCAGGCTTTGGCAGAGCCTCTCAGGAGACAGCTACATTAGGCTTCTATCAGCAAACACTTCTTGGCATACTCGATAGTGTCTGGGTTTGGTGTCTGTATTTGGAATTGATCCACATGAGGGTGGGGCAGTCTCTGGGTGGCCTTTCTCTCAGTCTCTGCTCCATACTTTGTCTCTGTATTTCCTCCCATGAGTATTTTGTTTCCCCTTCTACAAAGGATTGAAGCATCCACACTTTTTTGGTTAACTTCTAAATTCAAAGAGCAAATCAAGCAAACGAGGATCTCTATGCTACCAAGGGATTGAAATATCCACGATTTCTCAGTATACATATAATTTATTTTTCATTTATTTTCATTCCTTTGATGGTTTTAATAAAAATGCCTCCCATTGGTTTATATATTTGAATTTTAATATCAGAAATATTGGGAGCTTCTCTTGTTGAGCTAGGTGTGGGCTTGTTGGAGGAACTGTCACTGAGGTTATACTTTGAGGTTTCAGAAGCCCAAACCAGGTCTAGTGCCTCATACTTCCTCTTGTATGAAGAACCCTCAGCTTGTTTTCCATGCCATTATTCCTAACCATGATGAAAATGGACTAAATATCAGAATTTTACACTACCCCTAACTAAATGCTTACTTTTATAAGAGTTTCTGTGGTCATGGATTCTCTTCTCAGCATAGAATACGAAGAAAGACCCTCATCTTAATTTTAATGTATTTTCTGTACATTAATGTCATTTCTGTATTTTTGACTCTTTATATAAAGCAAGTATTCTTTTGTTAATGGCAATATTGGTAATTTTTAAGACAATGCATGAAGTTTTTCTAAACCCATAAAAATTATTATTGTATAAATTAAAATAATTGTTTATTTTACAGTAATAATTTGACAAAGATTCACATGAAAGTTTGCAATATTATCTACTGCTCATGTGAGTTACTTGGGACATATAATCATAATGACATCATCAGCCTTAAATCAAAGTATATTAAATTCTCTAATGGAAGTGTCTTAATAAAACCCTCTCTCTAATTAATGCACATTCTTAAAAACAAAGACTGTGCTGGCAGAGTATTTCAAAGCCAGGTCTAGCCTTTATATAATGATAAATGATTGCGAAGTCTCAAGATTTTGTAACTATAATTTCTTTCCTCCTTAATAACTTTGTGATGCACATAGCAAAGGTATATTTGTTCTGTTTATTTAAGTCACTATTTTATGCCTTCATTAGCTAGAGCGAGTGACTATCCAGACCAAGTTGTTTGTTCTCCTCTATTTTGTTTCTTCTAGAATAAAACATTATGATAGTTGAACTTCCCTGTGTTTCAATGGACATCTTGCGAGGATAGCCTATTACATTTGGTAAAATTCTTCATGGTAAAGTAAATATCACCTTTGCAAACAATTTTGAGTCTCAAGAATCATGGTAGTAAAAAACCCCAAGGGTATGTGTCTTAGTCAGGGTTTCTATTCCTTCACAAAACATCATGACCAAGATGCAAGTTGGGGAGGAAAGAGTTTATTCAGCATACACATTGCTGTTCATCACCAAAGGAAGTCAGGACTGGAACTCAGGCAGATCAGGAAGCAGAAGCTGATACAGAGGCCATAGAGGGATTTTTCTTGCTGGCTTGCTTCCTCTACCTTACTCAGCTTGCCTTCTTAGAGAACCCAAGACTACCAGCTCAGAGATGGCACCACCCACAATGTGTCCTTCTTATTTGATCACTAACTGAGGAAATGCATTAGCTTGATCTCATGGAGGCATTTCTCAATTGAAGCTTTTTCTCTGTAATAACTCCAGTCTGTGTCAAGTTGACACACAAAACCAGCCAGTACAGTATGGTTTTGAAGTTTAGGATGAATTTTTAAGGCATATCTAAAAAGGGAATATAATGTTTTGGGATTGGTGAAAATATACACATCAATATATACGCAAGCATTTAGTATAAAACTGGATCAGTGATTTTTTTGGTATATATGTGGTTTGCTCTTGGAAACAGATTGGCATATAAGAAAATCACTTTTTTTTTTCAGAAATGTTTTAGGAAAATATAAATTAATATGGCATTACCATTACTAAATAATTTTTCTTGTACTAAGAAATATCTCGCTCTGTTCCTGGATCGAGTGCACTGAGGAGACAGGTACCCAGGTTCTCCCCAATATAACATCGTTTGGGACACAGCCTATTGGGCTTCCATCTGTCCCCAAGAGCCGGACAGCACTGCAGTCTTCTGGGCACCAGCTCTGCTGTGGGCCATCTCCCCTGCAGAGTGATCTGCTCCAAGAGAGTCAGAGTGCACTCCGCCATCTTTGCTCCGGCATCAGGGCAGTTGGGACCTCCAGGCTCAGGGACAGACAGGCATAATATCGCTTGGGTCTCAGGAAGCTTGTGTGTACCTTGCTCCCAAGAGCTGGGCAGGTCTGCAGTAACCGACATGCCAGCTGTGCTGTGGGACTTCTGCCTTGCAGAGGAACCCCCGCTCTGGGAGAGATCACACACACCCGCAATGGGCAGGAGCCTACCAGCCTCCCTTTGGTGACCTCTGCTCCAGGAATCCACTACGCCGAGCCTTTGGATGCGCAGGGATTCCCCAATATCACTTGGGGCAAGGCACATCAAAGCTCCAAAGTCACTCAGGAGCAGGGCAGGCCCCAGAAATCAGTGCCAGGGTAATCCCGGTAATCCAGGGGTTCAGAAATAGCTTTGCAGGCTCACAGGAGGTCCAACCAACAGCCAGTGACAGCAGGACCAACTAACACTAGAGGTAACCAGATGGCAAAAGGCAAACGTAGGAACATTACTAACAGAAATCAAAGTAATATGGCACCATCCGAACCCAACTCTCCAACAGCAGCAAGTCCTGGATACCCCACCACACCCGAAAGACAAGATCTGGATTTAAAATCACTTCTCATGATGCTATTAGAGGATTTCAAGAAGAACACAAATAAATCTCATAAAGAATTACAGGAGATCATGAATCAACGGTTAGAAGTCCTTACAAAAGAAAGACAAAAATCGCTTAGAGAAATGCAGGAGAACATGGGTCAACAAATGGAGGCCCACAAGGAGGCAACACAAAAATCGCTTAAAGAAATGACTCAACGGATAGATGCCCTTACAAAGGAAACACGAGAATTGCTTAAAGAAATGCTGGAGACGATGGATCAACAGATGTAAGCCCATGAGGAGGAAACACAAAAATCACTTAGAGAAATACAGGAGAACTTGGGTCAACAGGCAGAAATCCTGAAAGAGGAAACATAAAAATACCTTAAAGAAATACAGGAAAATACAAACAAACAAGTGAAAGATCTCAGCAAATCCATCCAGGATCTAAAAATGGAATGAGAAACAACTAAGAAATCACAAAGGGAGACAACTTTGGAGATAGAAAACCTTGGGAAGAAATCAGGAGTCATAGATGCAAATATCAATAATAGAATACTAGAGATGGAAGAAAGAATCTCAGGTGCTGAATATACCATAGAAAGCATTGACTCAACAGTCAAAGAAAATGCAAAATGCAAAAAACGTGTAACCCAAAACATCCAGGAAATCCAGGACACAATGAGAAGACCAAACCTAAGGATTATAGGTATAGATGAGAGTGAAGATTTGCAACTTAAAGGGCCAGTAAATATCTTCAGCAAAATTATGGAGGAAAACTTCCCTAACCTAAAGAGGGAGAGATGCTGATGAGCATACAAGAAGCATACAGAACTCCAAACAGACTGGACCAGAACAGAACTACCTCCCATCACATAATAATCAAAACATCAAATGGACTAAACAAAGAAAGAATCTTAAAAGCAGTAAGAGAAAAAGGCCAAGTAACATACAAAGGAAGACCTATCCGAATCATATCAGACTTCTCACCAGAGACTATGAAGGCCAGAAGATTCTGGGAAGATCTCATGCAGACACTAAGAGAACACAAATGCCAGCCTAGAATACTATACCCAGCAAAACTCTCAATCACCATAGATGGAGAGACCAAGATATTCCATGATAAAACGAAATTTTCACAATATCTTTACACAAACCCAGCCCTGCAAAGGATAATAGGTGGAAGCCGCCAATACAAGGAGAGAAACAACACCCTGGAAAAAACGAGATAGTAACCTTCTTTCATCAAACCCAAAAGTAGATAACCACTCAAACATAAAGATAGCGTCAAGAATAGCAGGTGGCAATAATCACTATTCCTTAATCTCTCTTAATATCAATGGTCTCAAATCCCCAATAAAAAGACATAGAGTAGCAGACTGGATGCTTAAACAGGACCCAGCATTTTGCTGCGTGCAGGAAACGCACCTCAGTGTCAAACACAAACACTACCTCAGAGTAAAAGGCTGGAAAACACTTTTACAAGCAAATGGTCCCAGGAAACGAGCTGGAGTAGCCATCCTAATATCACATAAAATTGACTTTCAACCTAAAGTCATCAAAAAAGACACAGAAGGACACTACATATGATCAAAGGAAAAATCCACCAAAAAGAACTCTCAATTCTGAATATCCATGCTCCAAATGCAAGGGCACCCTCATTCATAAAAGAAACTTTACTAAAGGCCAAAGAACACATCGCACCTCACACAATAATAGTGGGTGACTTCAACACCCCACTCTCTGAAATGGATCGTTCAGGAAAGCAGAAACTAAACATGGACACAGTGAATCTAATTGAAACCTTGGACCAAATGGAACTAACAGATATATATATAGAGAACATTTCATCCTAGAGCAAAAGAATACACCTTCTTCTCAGCACTTCATAGTACCTCCTCCAAAACTGACCATATAATTGGTCACAAATCAGACCTCAACAGATACAAGAAGATCGAACTAATCCCATGCCTCCTATCAGATCACTATGGGATAAGGATGGTCTTCAATGGCAACACAACAGAAAACCCACATACACATGGAGGCTGAACAATGCTCTACTCAATGAATACTTGGTCAAGGAGGAAATAAAGAAATTAAAGACTTTTTAAAATGTAATGAAAATGAAGGCACAACATACCCTAATATATGGGTCTCAATGAAAGTGGTGCTAAGAGGAAAATCCATAGCTCTGAGTGCCGCCAACAAGAAACAGGAGACAGCATACACTAGCAGCTTAATGGCACACCTGAAAGCCCTGGAATAAAAAGAAGCAAATACACCAAAGAGGAGTAGAAGGCAGGAAATCACACAAACTCAGGGCTGAAATCAATCAAGTAGAAACAAATAAAACCATACAAAGAATCAACAAAACTAGGAGTTGGTTCTTTGAGAAAATCAACAAGATAGATAAGCCCTTAGCCAGACTAGCCAGAGGGCACAGAGACAGTATCCAAATTAATAAAATCAGAAACAAAAAGGGAGAGATAACAACAGAAATTGAGGAAATTCAAAAAATCATCAGATTCTACTACAAAAGCCTGTATTCAACACAACTAGAAAATCTCGAGGAAATGGACAATTTCCTTGACAGATACCAAATACCAAAATTAAATCAGGATCAAATAGACCATCTAAACCGTCCTATAACCCCTGAAGAAATAGAAGTCGTCATTGGAAGTCTTCCAACCAAAAAGTCCAGATGGTTTTAGTGCAGAATTCTATCAGACCTTCAAAGAAGACCCAACACCAATACTCTTCAAATTATTCCACAAAATAGAAACAGAAGGAACACTACCCAGCTCGTTCTATGAAGCCACAATTACGCTAATACCAAAAACACACAAAGATCCGACAAAGAAAGAGAATCTCAGGTCAATCTTTCTTAAGAATATAGCTGCAAAAATACTCAACAAAATTCTTGCCAATTGAATCCAAAAACACATCAAAACGATCATTCAATACGATCAAGTAGGCTTCATCCCAGGTATGCAGGGATGGTTCAATATAAGGAAGTCCATCAATGTAATCCACTACATAAACAATCTCAAAGAAAAAAACCACATGGTCATTTCATTAGATGCCGAGAAAGCATTTGACAAAATTCAGCATCCTTTCATGCTAATGGTCTTGTAAAGATCAGGAATTCGAGGCCCATATCTAAACATAGTAAAAGCAATTTACAGCAAACCAGTAGCCAGCATCAATCTAAATGGAGAGAAACTTGAAGCAATCCCACTAAAATCAGGGACTAGACAAGGCTGCTTTCTCTCTCCATATCTTTTCAATATAGTACTTGAAGTTAAAGCTAGAGAAATTAGACAACAAAAGGAGGTCAAAGGGATACATTTTGGAAAGGAAGAAGTCAAACTATCACTATTTGCAGACGATATGATAGTATACTTCAGCAACCCAAAGAACTCCACCAGAGAACTCCTGCAGCTGATAAACAACTTCAGCAAAGTGGCCGGATATAAAATCAACTCAAGCAAGTCAGTAGCCTTCCTATACTCAAAGGATAAGCAGACTGAGAAAGAAATAAGGGAAAGGATACCCTTCACGATAGCCACAAACCATATAAAGTATATTGGTGTGACTCTAACCAAACAAGTGAAAGATCTGTATGACAAGAACTTCAAGTCTCTGAAGAAAGAAATTGAAGAAGACCACAGAAGATGGAAAAATCTGCCATGCTCATGGATTGGCAGGATTAATATAGTAAAAATGACCATCTTACCAAAAGCAATATACAGAATCAGTGCAATCCCCATCAAAATCCCAACTCAATTCTGCATAGTGTTAGAAAGAGCAATTCAAAAATTCATCTGGAATAACAGAAAACCCAGGATAGCTAACACTATTCTCAAGAGTAAAAGAACTTCTGGGGGAATCAGTATCCTGGACCTCAAGCTGAACTACAGAGCAATAGTGTTAAAAACTGCATGGTATTAGTACAGTGACAGGCATGTAGATCAATGGAACAGAATTGAAGACCCAGAAATGAATCCACACTCCTATGGTCACTTGATCTTTGACAAAGGAGCTAAAACTATCCAGTAGAAAAAAGATAGCCTTTTCAACAAATGGTGCTGGCTCAACTGGAGGTCAACATGCAGAAGAATGCAAATTGATCCATTTTTATCTCCTTGCACTAAGCTCAATTCCAAGTGGATCAAGGACCTCCACATAAAACCAGACACACTGAAACTAATAGAAAGGAAACTAGGGAAGAACCTTGAACATATGGGCACAGGGGAGAATTTCCTGAATAGAACTCCAATAGCTTATGCTCTAAAATCAAGAATTGACAAATGGGACCTCATTAAATCACAAAGTTTTTGTAAGGCAAAAGACACTGTCAAAAAGACAAAGTGGCAACCAACTAACTGGGAAATGATCTTTACCAACCCTACATCCGACAGAAGGCTAATATCCAATATATACGAAGAACTCAAGAAGTTAAACTCCAGAGAGGCAAGTAACCCTATTAAAAATGGGGTACAGAGCTACACAAAGAGTTCTCACCTGAAGAATATCTAATGGCTGAGAAGCACCTAAAGAGATGTTCATCATTCTTAGTCATTAGGGAACTGCAAATCAAAACAACCCTGAGATTCCATCTCACACCAGTCAGAATGGCTAAGATCAAAAACACAGGAGACAGCAGTTGTTGGTGACGATGTGGAGAAAGAGGAACACTCCTCCACTGCTGGTGGGATTGCAAGCTGGTAAAACCACTCTGGAAAGCAGTCTGGCGGTTCCTCAGAAAACTGGGTATGACACTCCCGGAGGATCCAGCTATACCACTCCTGTGCATATACCCAGAGGCTTTACCTGCATGCAATAAGGACACATGCTCCACTATGTTCATAGCAGCCTTATTTATAATAGCCAGAAGCTGGAAAGAACCCAGATGTCCCTCAATGGAAGAATGGATTCAGACGATGTGGTATATTTACACAATGGAATACTACTCTGCAATTAAAAACAATGAATTCACGAAATTCCTAGGCAAATGGTCAGAACCTGAAAATATCATCCTTAGTGAGGTAACCCAATCACAAAAGAACACACGTGGTATGCAGTCACTGGTAAGGGCATATTATCCCAGAATCTCGGAATACCCTAGACACATTTCTCATATCAATAGATTTCCAAGAAGATGGAAGGAGAGACCCCTGGTCCTGGAAAGACTGGATGTAGGGGAATGCCAGGACAGAGAAGCGAGAGGGGGTTGAATGGGGAAAAGAGGGAGGGAAGGGGGTTTATGGGACTTTCGGGGAGGGAGTAAAAGAGAAAGGGGAAATGATTTGGAATGTAAATTAAAAAAACTTAGAAAATAAAATTAAATTAAAAAAAAAGAGAAATTCAAATACTTGAGCATTCTATGAGTAACTATTTTTATCTGTCCAATTAAATTCTATAAAAAAAAATAAATATCTCATGACTCAGATCCTTTTTGTGTCTATCCACCACTAAGTTTAAAGAAGACACCATGGTCTTCTAGTATGGTATCACCATACTGTCATAGTTTATGATCAATCATATTTATACATAATACAGAGAGTGAGTATATTAACCATGATAGCTTTCCTTGTTCCTGGTGGATGATCTCTCACTGGCATATTTGATAAAAGAACACTGTACCACATTTCAATCATGTCATATTACTTAATAAAAACAGAAGCTTTAAATTTATATTTAACATCTAATGTAGCAGTCACATTACAGAAGAGCCCATATTGCATTACTTTTGAAGAGATAACAGATAAGCAATGCTGTGTTAATAAGAGCTAGTATTTACCTTCCTGTTTTTGTTCCTTCAGTAATTTAAAATATTTCTAACATTTTGAAATATATGCATGAAGCATTCTTTGGATAAAATAATATGTATACTGTATAGATGCAGATTTTACTATTTCAGCTATGCTAATTTGCACTACTATCCTTTTTAAGCTGATCAAATCTATCTCTTGAATATTTGATATTATTATTACATCTCAATCTGGTTCAATGAGCAATTACAGTAGTATTTGTTCCTTCCTTGTAAAACATGTATATTTAAGGATGTACTAATTGTACAATGTTCTCATCAAGTATAAAAGATTTGTATGCTAAAGAAATTATTTACTTTTCTCTTTAAGTGATACAAACACAACTTTTCCAAGGAGCATCATAAAATGAAATGAAATGTGCATATATTTTATTGTGAAAGAAATGAATTTACTGTAGTAAGAAGTCTTCTTTTGCTTGCATTAGATACTGCAAATTTTTATTCTGTAAAATCAAGTGACATAAAATCAAATAACAACATGGAGTTATTTAATGACATTTTGATATAATTTATTTGAAATCAAAAAGAAAGTCTAAGAGAAGCTCTCATCTGTGATACTGTTGAGAATATCTGTGTTGGATAGAAAATCCAAAAATTTAACAGTTTCAAGTTTACAAATGTGAAAAGACCTTGAATACACGTCATCTTTGTCATGAATGTTGTTTAATATTGAACTGCTTGAATGATTTACTATAAATTATAACTGCTTCTGCTTGTTTTTATGAATTAGATTAAAATTTTTCCTTTTACAAAGGAAAAGTGTTTATACATTTGTCAACAGCATTTTTTATACCTTCTGGTAGATTAATTTTCAACCATTGCTTGAGTCCAATACATCTGATTTATTAAAAGTGTATATTGAAAGGATCTACACAGAATGCAGAGTACAATGTGCACAAATCTATAATTTGCCTTATTATCTTTGTATAAATAAATTGCAGAAAATACACAGGTATTCAATCCAAATCAAGAAATGAGCAACATCATTGAAAGGAACCTTTCTCAAATTAGGATAAAAATAGCAAGTGTCCTTTGATTTAATCAATATAGATTGTCAAGAAATATTATTAATCATGACAGTTACTTATTTCATTATTATGAGAAATAACTGGTAGAAGCAGCACAGGAGACTTGGTTATAGTGAGGTCATTGCCATGCTTGTCCTACAAACTGTAAGACCTGTGTCAGTCCTCATCATCTCATAAAATGTCAGACATGGAAAAAAACATCCATAATGACAAATGCAAGTTTGAGAATTTTTATCTTTCTGGATGCTGTCCATCCAGTAAATGTGGATATGTTAGCTCCAGGTTCAGTGGGATGCACCATATTTATTATCCTTCCCTAGACCTGAGCCTTCCTTTTGCCCATAATATATAATATGCCTGATTGAAATTAATTTTATAAGTAGTTTCTCCACTTCCTAAGATTATTTATTTATTTATTTATTTAAAAATATCCAATCTGTCATTCTTACCTACTAGAGAGCTCTTTAGATCTCACTATTCTAAGTTAAAAATTTTCCCAATATTCTTCCAAACATATTGTACTATGTCTCATGTTTCTTCTGCTGTCAAGTGAATTCGACATTTTTATAGGTCACTGCATTCTTTCAGCGTTGAATTGTGAGAATCTTTTATTTTTCTATTTATGAAACACATAAACAGCATAGGACTGCCAGGTCTGGGTTCATTCAGAGAAGATGCACTGAACCCTCAAGAGACTATAGGCCCCAGGGTTTAGGCAGGTCTGTGGGGTGGGCCTGGGGGGGTTAGAGACATCCTAGTGGAGATGGGTTGGGAAAGAGGTTTGGAATGTGGATCAGTCAAGGGTGGACAGGGAGGAGGATAGAATCTGGAGTGCAAATAAAAAAGAAAATGAAACTTGGTTAAGTTGCTTTGAACTGATGATATTTACCCTCGTGCCTATAAACTAGTATTGTTCTCTAGGTGTCAGAATCTTCTTATAACTGTATCTTTGAATAATCTACTTACATCTTTGCATTCTACAGTTATGTGTTCCTGTCTAATCATTAATTTTGAGCCCTCTCCTGAAATACTAGAATCCTTCTTTCTTTATTTTAAACACTTTTCCTCTTTATTATTTTCCCCATGTGAATTGATTTTTTTCAACTAGTCTGTCTTCCTTTTCTAGAATATTTGGATTTTTCATTTTTGGATATTCACTAAATTTAAATTCTTTGGAGAGTAGGTTATTCCTGCCTCAGGTGTTCATGATTGAATTTATTTGATTCATTTTGCTTATGTTCTTTCTTGATTTGACTAATGAGTACTTTTTCTCACCATTTCTTGATTCTCATTGATTATTCTTCATAATACTTTACATATTTTAAGGTTTTTCTACACTTAGCTTTTTACTATTTTTCCTTGCATTTCAGTAAGTTGAGGTTATGACTTATTCAAAGCACCCTATCCTTGGCATTTGAAATCATCTAAGACGTAAAGAATATCTTGGTTTTTTTTAATCCCAGCCTCCCAAACTAAAATTTCCTTATATCTCTATCCACAGATATCTTAGGCAAAAAATACTTATTTTCCCTAAAAGTAGAGTCACCTCCATTATCCTAACAAGTGTAAATGTACAGGGCTGGGTTTTCTGGGTGTGTATTTCCAGTATGCTGTTACTGTTTAAACACCAGATAGTGATCCAAGTCCAGGTTTGCTTCTATTCCTTTGTAACAAGTTATGAATAAGCTGGAGAAGTTAGTCTGGTTAGTTCCTGGAAAGCTTTGTCTTTTTTTCAAAATTTTCTTCATTGAACAAATATAGGCACTGGCTTCTGACCAACTTGCAATAGAATCACTAGGAAGCATGTGCTCCAGAATTCTGTGCCATACATATGTCCACTTACCTCCGTGTCTTCCTGAAACTATAACCAGTGAAGTTTTGGGCAAGTCTGAAAACTCAAGTTACAAAAAGCTGTGCATTAGTGACATGGACTAAGACTCCTTGTAGTTCTATTCAGACAATAGCAATGCTTACAGGTGGTGAAGCATAAATACTCATTCATCTGACACCAGAGTTGTCCATAAATGTCATAGGTAGGTATGCCTTGAAATGGAATTCGCTGGGATCTCTATAATGTTAAGTTTAATCACCTCAGAACCATGTTTCTGGGCAAAGCCCTGTCCTTACACTATTTTCTGCAAGCAGTGAATGAGTTTCCTTTACTTTGGATGCTCTAATGGTGGTAACTGTATTAATGAATTATGTCCATTGGCACCTATGCTTTCTATAACCTGGGTTGATACTAAGTCTCCAAGACAGAAGGGCTTACATAGTTTCAAGTGTGTATCAACATCAACACCACTGTCATTTGTGCTGTTGGCACAAACACCTAAGCCAAGTAACCAACCTTATGTTTGAAACGCTTCAGAGTTTCAACTTTAAGCAATGACTTGGAAATAAAACCCTGCCTAGCTTAAGGTTAGGTCATGTTAGAGATAGCATCTTGACCTACTGAACTTAGTTGGGTCCATCTTGAATCTCACTCTTATAGAGATAGATGTACACAGCCTTGGGGAGGAGATTAGTGTCTGAAGTAGTCTTATGTCTGTGTATAATAAAAACAATGATCTTACATTTTTTTAAAATAGTGTGCATGTCCTACTTATGGTAGGACAGATATGGAACCTCCATTTATAAGTTCTGGAATAGAACCTTTATTGTCTATCTGGCATAAAATTTTATACCATGACTGAAGAAATTCTTATGAAATAAAATCCCAATTTCTTGAAAAAAATTACAAGTCAATGCTGGCTCACTGTCTAGCCCCAACCCTCATCCACTCATGTCCCCACCTTTTTAAAAGATGGTTTAATATTTATTTTGTAAATAAGTTCCAATTAAAATTGCACTTACAGTAGCACACAGTGTGAATTTTGAGGTAGTTCTTATTCATTACAGAATTCTACATTATGGTAGGAATATTAAAATAAAATTTTGCCTAACATTTGTTATAAGTGGCAATTAAATGTGGGCTACTATGATGGTAGTGATGATGATAAATCAAGTGCACCCCAGACCATAGATAAACTCACTGTTTTGTATGTAGTATATGTGTGCCTATTAAATGTGTGTGATATGTACGAAATGCATATATAAGCAATGAGTTTTCTGCAGATCCCAGGGGATATCATCCATTGTCTTCCTTTGCCATCAATATTGTCTTAAGACAAGGTGTCTTGCTGGCCTTTTAGTTTGCTTATTTTTTATTTATTTATTTATTTATTTTTAGGATGTCTATCCCAAACTCCCTGGATCTCTTTGTTTATAGCTACCTATGCCTGCCTTTTTAATTTACATTAACTTAGGGAAATCAACTCACGCCCTTGTGATTGCACAGCAAGAACTTTATACATTTAACTAGTTTCCTAACCAAGAGCTAATTTTTGATAAGAAAAAATGGATTTAAAAAACCAACATTTTTCTCCCAGATGACTTAATAGAAAAGAATCCACTGTTTTAGAAACTATTGAACAAATTATTTACTTTAAGGGAATTTCATTTCATTGAATTTTTAAATAAATCAGTAAAATTGATCGTTTTTCTTGTATCAGTCACAAGGAAAGAGAGTCTTAGTTATGCTAGTTAATCTGTTTCAATACTAGAAGGCTGGGAAAGAAAAATACCAGAACTGAAATCTCCTAGTATTACACAGGGTTTTTATTCACTGGGAAAGACTATTCTTTCTCAACCCTTAAACTCTAAATTTATTTTCATTAAAAGATATTTGGGCTTATTTCAATTAGGTAAGTAAACAAAAGAGAGTCACCCAGACACACATTTGAATGTCTGATTCTGCATGCATTCAACATGCTGTAAGTCTGGGAATCTGGCCATCATTTCAAAGATGAGATTTGACATGGCCTACTAGCTGAGGGAATAAGAAGCTTTAACACTACAGAATCAACTCCCATCCTTTGCAGGTGCCTGCGGGAGATGCATCAATAATTGATTACTCTAGTTCCAGCTGTTCTCAGAACGATGTCAGTGAAGTTAGGAATCATTTGCTGAAGCTAATAAGTAGGTAACAGTTAAATCAGCACATCACGTGAATTTATATATCTGTCTTGCATAATATGTTTTATAAGTATACTAGCTCAAATGAAGATATTTATTTATCATCGTATTTACTCCACTATGACCAGGAAAATCAGTTACTTCAAAGTAAATATGCATGAATACACTCAGGTCTTAATTTATTTTAAAATGGAAACCAATACTTCCTCATAAAATCCTAAGTGAGATGAGACAATCTATAAAAATGTAGAAGGATATTTTCCTAAGTTATTTATTTATTTATTTATTTATTTAGGAGTCCTTATTTTTACCTATATTCTTAAATTTCATAAGTACGACCTTTCCTACTGGAAAATGCAATGGTCATATGCCTCTAATAATAACTACACTAATAATTTATGAACATATACACATGTATGTTTATATAAACATAAGATAAATATATGGCATTAGAAAATCATTATGTCATGTCCCGAATCACATGCTAGTGTTCATTATCTATAAGGTCAACATAAGATAAGATAAATATAATTCAAGGCAAAACATCTAATAAAAAAATCCTATTTTAGAAGTTGTTAATGAAACAGGTCAGGCTAATTTTGATTATACATTTTGCCTAATTCAGATTATCTCAATTATTTCATTTTTAATGCATTCATTATACACATTCAATATTCTTGTTTACATAGTAACCTTACAAAATCCAATTTGTTTTGATGGATTAATTTATTGTGTGTAGGTGTTTATAATTCCACAAATGGCTTATTTGTACTTGCATACATATATGTGCACATACACCTACATGCCTATGCTCAACCTCAGGTGTCTTCCATAATTGCTTCTTCATTTGAATCAGCATAGATTATAGAAAGCCTTGAAGACTATTTTATTTATATTTCTCTACCATTAATATCACAGGGGTGCCTTTTGTTATCCATCTATAGTTGTGCATGCATTCCAATCACTACCAACTGAGGCGTCACAGTCTTCTGTTTACTAGAAATGATATGTCTAGGATACATCTCTTTCTGACTAGGCACAATGAAATATCTACAACCTAGCCATTTGTTAATTGCATTCATTTTAGTGGACAGTGTAATCTCATATTCTTACTACTGAAATGGCATTTTTGGTACCAACAGCATTGTTATCATCTGGAATCTTGTGGGAGGGGAAAGAAAGATACCATACTTAAATAAAAATATGCTAAATTTTGTAAAATATTCCGAGGTTGTTATTAAAACTTTAAAACTTAGAATGTAAATTCAAAAAGACATTTATAAAAATTCTTCGTGGAGTTATTATCAGAGAAATATACTATACTTTCCAGTAGGAAAAGTCCTTCTTATGAAATTTAGGAATAAAATAGTAATGGTGACTCTTAAAAAAATAAACAAATATTTTACAGCCTATGAAAATTAGGAATATTTCTAGCTCATTTATGAAATTCTGTCCAGACAATTTTCTCTCAACTGCCTAATACTTTTCAAGTGTTCTGGAATATTTAAAATTGTGTAATTTGTAAATAAAATGTCATTATGAAAACATATAAGGCATATAAACAATCATGTATTTATATAAGTCAAGTCATAGAATTTTGATAAATTATATACACTGCTCCCTCTTGTCAAATAAACTGGAACCATATCATATGTACCTTCATCAGAAACATGGCATCTTGAATTTTCTAATGAATAAGATATTAGATTATACAGATCTATACCAAATTGTATAAAAACCATAATACTTTTTGACATTCATTATTTGATATATATATATATATATATATATATATATATATATATATATATATATATATATATATCAGAATTTTCACTCTTTGTTTATTTTCTAAGTTTTTTTTATTTACATTCCAATCATCTCCCCTTTCCCATTTCCTCCCTCCCCGAAAGTCCCATAAGCCCCCTTCCCTCCCTCTTTTCCCCATTCAACCCCCTCTCCCTTCTCTGTCCTGGCGTTCCCCTACATCCAGTTTTTCCAGGACCAGGGGTGTCTCCTTTCATCTTCTTGGAAATCTGCTGATATGCGAATTGTGTCTTGGGTATTCCGAGATACTGGGTTAATATCCCCTTATCAGTGACTGCATACCATGTGTGTTCTTTTGTGATTGGGTTACCTCACTAAGGATGATATTTTCAAGTTCTGACCATTTGCCTAGGAATTTCGTGAATTCATTGTTTTTAATTGCAGAGTAGTATTCCATTGTGTATATATACCACATCTTCTGAATCCATTCCTCCGTTGAGGGACATCTGGGTTCTTTCCAGCTTCTGGCTATTATAAATAAGGCTGCTATGAACACAGTGGAGCATGTGTCCTTATTGCATGCAGGTAAAGCCTCTGGGTATATGCACAGGAGTGGTATAGCAGGATCCTCCGGGAGTGTCATGCCCAGTTTTCTGAGGAACCACCAGACTGCTTTCCAGAGTGGTTGTATCAGCTTGCAATCCCACCAGCAGTGGAGGAGTGTTCCTCTTTCTCCACATCCTCACCAACAACTGCTGTCTCCTGTGTTTTTGATCTTAGCCATTCTGACTGGTGTGAGATGGAATCTCAGGGTTGTTTTGATTTGCATTTCCCTAATGACTAAGGATGATGAACATCTCTTTAGGTGCTTCTCAGCCATTAGATATTCTTCAGGTGAGAACTCTTTGATTAGCTCTGTATCCCATTTTTTAATAGGGTTACTTGGCTCTCTGGATTCTAACTTCTTGAGTTAGAATCCAGAGAGCCGCTTTGTCTTTTGACAGTGTCTTTTGCCTTACAGAACCTTTGTAATTTTGTGAGGTCCCATTTGTCAATTCTTGATCTTAGAGCATAAGCTATTGAAGTTCTGTTCAGGAAATTCTCCCCTGTGCCCATATGTTCAAGGGTCTTCCCTAGTTTCCTTTCTATTAGTTTCAAAGAAAATAATTACATTTAAGTCTCAAAATAAATATGCTGAGGTTTCTAGATTGGGTAGAACAATTTAACCATAAATGATATGTTTGATGCCTGTATGCCTGTTACAAATTTTTCAAATAACATTCTGAATTAGAAATTGTCATGCAATGTTTAATAATGCAAATAAAACTCTACATTGGATATAGTTCGATAAATGTGCCTTCCTTATTTTTATTTATTTCCAGTGAATACAACTTTTAAGGAAAACACACATATTCTTTCAATAGTGACATCACCATATTTTAGAAATCTCTTCAGAGATGTTTCTGTTTAAATAAGGAAAAATTTTATTTTTTTTCTTACAGTAAACTTCAAGGTATAGGATTCCATCTTCTCTTATAATTCAAAAAAAAATCCACCATTCTGCAGATATAATTGTTTTTATTCTAACATATAATTATATCATAGTTGTGGTTTTTGAAGGAATATTATACTTCTTTACGGTTTGATACGTATCACTGTTCAATATATGAGATTTCCAGTATGATCTTATTAGTATAGGTCATGTATTATTCATATGTTTTGATGTATTACCACTTTGATAATACATTATCCCTGTAAAACATACTGGTTTTAACTTCATATTTTAGAGCTCTAGTGTGGAATACATTCTGTTATATTTTTCATTTTAATTTGATAAAAATTTCTTTTGGAGGACTAGAGACATGAGGATTAAATGTAATGCTGTAAAGTGTAATGTGTTTCTAAATGTGGAAAAGAACATCAGTTGAAAACTAATGCATTCCTTGAAACATATGGACTTTAATTTATAATACTGACTCAACATAGGTTCATTAATTGTGATAATTGTGCTGTAGCAATATGGAACATATTAGTAAAAGCCAAAAAACAAAAATAAAACAGAGGATATCATAAGCAAATGCCTTAAAACATTATAGAATGTTTTTTGTTGTTTTTCAAATATAAAGTTTATAAACTTCCAGGATATACTTCTTGAGGACTGTAAATTATCAAACTCTAAAATGTATCTTCTTTCTCCAATCCTGGCCTCAACTTCTTTGGTCTTCAATACTATTCATGCATACTTACTATGAAATCAAAAATAATAAAACATAAAAGAGAGATACCATGTTTCGATATGCATCCGAATCTACTGCTTTAAAATGCAAGAATGATATATTTTAAATATGCAAATATTTCTTAAATACAATTTCTATTTGCTTATGTACATTAGTATGAAATATTGATGACACTCTCAATGTTAAGTACACAAAACTTTGTACTAAACTTTTTACATGTTTTCTGTACAGTTCTAAGCATTGTCAATGAGTGAATGATAATGCAGTGTGAGCTGTATTAGAAAATAATATTTATTCAGTAGTCTTATTGTTTTCCTTTGTGGGGCCAAAACTTGTCTGAATAAAAAGGATCAAGAGTTATAGTATAAAAATGAAAAGAACATTTTTATCTCATCTCATAAATTCACTTTAAAATGTTGTAAATTTGTTCCGTTTTCCAACATCTATTGAAACAGAATTACTTGTGATTGTGCGTTGTTGTAGGGCTCTTGAAATGTGAATAAATTTGCTTGAGAATGAAGCCAAACGGTTTTATTAATTACATGATAGAAGAGTCTCCTTTCTGCCAACAAATGTCTACTACTTATATAACCTTACAGAAAGGACTCATAGCTTTATAACTCTTCATTTTTCATATTTCTCCATTTATTAAAAATATATCCTGATGATGGATTCCCCTTTCTCTCTCTCTCTCTCTCTCTCTCTCTCTCTCTCTCTCTCTCTCTCTCTCTCTCTCTCTCTCTCTCTCTCTCTCTCCCTCTCTCTCTGTCTCTCTCTGTCTCTCTCTCTCCCTCACTCTCTCTCTCCTCCTCCTCCTCCTCTTCCTCCCAGCTCCTCCCAGACATAACCTCCCTTATAGATCCATCTCCTTTCTGACTTTCATTAGAAAGCAAAACAAAAAACAAAAACAAAAAATAAGCTTTCCAAGTGGTAACAGCTACACTTAATTAAATAAAATATCATAACTTAAAGTAAAAAATGCCATAATGAAATTCAACTAATAGTTCCAACAGAAGAAAAGGAATCCCAAGTGTAGGTGCAAGAATCAAAGACCAAATCATTAATGTATTCAGGAATCCCCTGAACATCTTAAGTTAAAAGCTATAATATATATGCAGAGGACTTGGTCCAGACCTGCATTGTCCCTGTGTTTGATGCATTAGTCTCTATGAATTCATGAACAACTCTCATAGTTGATTCAGAGTTCCTTGTTCTTCTGGTGTCTTCCATTTCCTCTGACTTTTACAGTCTCTCTGACTCCCTTTACTCAGGATTCCCTAAGCTCTGAGGGGAGAATAAGATTGGAGACATCTCATTTAGAATTGTGTGTTCCAAGGACTCCTTCTCTGCATGATGTCTGGCTATAGGTCTCTACATTTGTTTCATCTGCTGTCTGTGAAAATTTTTCTGGGTAAGTAGATATGAGTATAGCAGTTACTTTTTTAAAAAGACAAAAAGTGTTCAGTTTCACACTGTACCTCTTGGTTAGCTACACTCTAGACCTGACCAAGAGCAAAATATTATTTCAAGAAACTTTTACTGCAGTGGGTTTGCATATGACCCCTCCAGTGTCCCTTAATATTAGTTGTCCTTCCCAGTATTTTGTGACTTACCCTTACTCCTTGCTTTCCTGTTTAATGCTCCTGTTCCCATCCCACACTGCCTCTCCATGAAAAATAAATTATATTTCACTTTCATTGGGAAATCCTCCCCAGATCAGCAGTGCCAAGTGGCAGCTGAGTGCCCTATACTAACTTCTGGTTATACAGAATGTAGCATGCCTATGAAAGGCTTAAAGATAACACCCACATATAAAGGAATAATTAGCATGTTTATCTTTTTTTTTGGATTAAAAAAATTAGTTTATTAGGTGGTTTGTACAATAGGGAGGACTCAAGATAGGACTTTTATTTTTTTTAATTTAATTTTATTTTATTTTTTTAATTTACATTCCAAATCACTTCCCCTTTCCCGTTTCCTCCCTCCCCGAAAGTCCCATAAGCCCCCTTCCCTCCCTCTTTTCTCTGTTCAACCCCCTCTCATTACTCTGTCCTGGCGTTCCCCTACATCCAGTCTTTCCAGGACCAGGGGTCTCTCCTTCCATCTTTTTAGAAATCTATTGATATGCTGATTGTGTCTAGGGTATTCTGAGATTCTGGGTCAATATCCCCTTATCAGTGACTTCATACCATGTGTGATCTTTTGTGATTGGGTTACCTCACTAAGGATGATATTTTCAAGTTCTGACCATTTGCCTAGGAATTTCGTGAATTCATTGTTTTTAATTGCAGAGTAGTATTCCATTGTGTAAATATACCACATCTTCTGAATCCATTCCTCTGTTGAGGGACATCTGGGTTCTTTCCAGCTTCTGGCTATTATAAATAAGGCTGCTATGAATATAGTGGAGCATGTGTCCTTATTGCATGCAGGTAAAGTCTCTGGGTATATGCCCAGGAGTGGTATAGCCGGATCCTCCGGAAGTGTCATGCCCAGTTTTCTGAGGAGCCGCCAGACTGCTTTCCAGAGTGGTTGTACCAGCCTGCAATTCCACCAGCAGTGGAGGAGTGTTCCTCTTTCTCCACATCCTCGCCAACAACTGCTGTCTCCTGTGTTTTTGATCTTAGCCATCCTGACTGGTGTGAGATGGAATCTCAGGGTTGTTTTGATTTGCATTTCCCTAATGACTAAGGATGATGGACATCTCTTTAGGTGCTTCTCAGCCATTAGATATTCTTCAGGTGAGAACTTGCCGGTAGTGGTAGCATGTTTATCTTATGAATCTGGTTTAGCTCACACAGGGTGAATTTTTTCTGTTCTATCCATTTGCCTATGAAATACATGTTTTTTTTTAAAATGGTCAAATAATAATCCACTGGGAGAATGGACTATATTTTCATTGTCCATTCTTCTGTTGGTGGATATCTAAGGTATTTTTCCCCAAATTTTAGATATCATGAATAAAGAGGAAGGGATGATTGCTGTGCAAGTGTCTCTGTTATAACATACTGTAAGGGGTATATTTTATGAGATGCTATTTGTCAATTCTTGATCTTAGAGCATAAGCTATTGGTGCTCTGTTCAGGAAATTTTCCCCTGTGCCCATGTGCTTGAAACTCTTCCCCACTTTCTTTTCTATTAGGTTCAGTGTATCTGGTTTTATGTGGAGGTTCTTGATCCACTTGGAATTCAGCTTTGTATAAGGAGATATGAAGGGATCAATTTACATTCTTCTGCATGCTAACCATCAATTGAACCAGCCTTTTCCACAAAAGGCTATCTTTTCTCCACTGGATGGTTTTAGCTCCTTTGTCAAAGATCAAGTGACCATAGGTGTGTGGGTTCATTTCTAGGTCTTCAAGTCTATTCCATTAATCTACCTGCCTGTCACTGGACCAATACCATGCAGTTTTTGTCACTGTTGGTCTGTAGTAATGCTTGAGGTTCAGCATACTGATTCCCCCAGGAGTTCTTTTATTGGTGAGAATAGTTTTAGCTATCCTGGGATTTTTGATATTCCAGATGAACTTGAGAATTGTTCTTTCTAACTCTATGAAGAATTGAGTTGTATTTTTTATGGGGATTGCATTAAATTTGTAGATTTCTTTTGGCAAGATGACCATTTTTACTATATTAATCCTGCCAATTCATGAGCACGGGAGATCATTATATCTTCTGAGTTATTCTTTGATTTCTTTCTTCAGAGACAAATCTTGCATGACAAATACAGAAGGGGACACTCTCAGGCCAATGGTTGTCTGAGAGCATCCCCTCTGTATTTGTCAGGTACTGGCAGAGCCTCTCAGGTGACAGCTATATCAGGCTCCTGTCAGTAAGAGCTTGTTGGCATCCACAAAAGTGTCTGGGTTTGGTGATTGTTATCATCCTGAGTGAGGTAACCCAATCACCAAAGAATACACATGGTATGTACTCACTGATAAGTGAATATTAGCCCAGAAGCTCGAAATACCCAAGATACAATTCCAGACCAAATGAAGCTCAAGAAGAAGGAAGACCAAAATACTGATACTTTGGTCATTGTGTGGACTGACATTTAGTCTGGAAGATCTCATTCTTTTCCACACAGAAGTATTTCAGTTTTGTGAGGTTCCTTTTTTTCTTTTTTTTTTCTTTTTTTTTTGTGACCATACTTTTGGCATCCTGTTAAAAAAAACCTGTTTCCTTTACAAATAACTTAAATATTATTCCAGTTTCTAAATCCTATAAGATTTGATATGTCTGGTCTGAAGTTGAGGTCCTTGATCCATTTGGAATCAACTTTTGGGCATGGTACTACATATGGATCTGATTCAATATTCCCCATGCTGCCATCTAGCTTGACTGGCACCATTTGTTGAAGAAGCTATTCTTTTTCCCCAGTATAAATTTCTGGCTTTTTTTTTTTTTGCCAAAACTCAGATATCCATAGATGTGGTCTGTATATTCAATCAGACATTTAGCAATATATCTATATTCATACCAATACTATACTGTTTCTGTTAATTAGTTCTCTGAAACTGTAAACTGTGATACCTCTAGCAGTTCTTTTATTATTTGGGATTATTTTAGATATTTTGGGCGTTTGATAAAACACAGTCACCATTAATTGTAATTGAACTTGTAAAAGCATGAAATGAAAAGCTCAATGTCACTTATTAAGTTTAAATCCTAAATGTAGCCACAAGAGCAGTTTTTAAATTTCAGCCACTAAATTAAACTAATCCAACCTTAACCTCTCATTTATTTATGTTTCCTCATAGGAAAAATATAATGCAATGAGACATCTATGGAAAATAGAGTATAATTATGTTCAAGTACACTTATAAGCTTCCTAGAACTTAACTTTTGGAAAGCACACTTCCAGCTGATAATTAGTGTTCAGTATAACTTGTTCTTACTGTTAACCACATTTAGTAAACTCTCAGTGTTCAATTCAAAATGTTGATGATAATAAATTATGAGACAGAGATTCCTACCATGGAACTTTAAGTCTTTGACAATATTGTTCCAACCCCAGGAATATATGCTGACTGATATATTGATAAAACTGTAGTTAACTCTAGTCATTGCTACATGACTACATATCATTTTGAAAAATTCATTAAGAAGGGAGATTACAAATCGAACTTATGCATTCTAATGGCTGGATTTGGTGGGTTTTGCATCTACATTTCAGTGAATGGCATTATCTTAGGCTTGAGAAATTTCTGTGAAGTAATAGTTTATGGTTAGTGTACACAGTAAAGATAAAAAATAAGGTTAGATTTTCTGGGCATTTAGTTTCCTTATCAGCAAGCACTTTTCCCTGAGTGCATGGAAAGTGACTTATGTGATAAGGGTTCTATCTTTCAGAATGAGAATTTTCTGGAACAATCTCTGAAGTTATATTGTTATAAGAGGAAACCTTCTCCATTGTGAGATACCATTTAAAGAGTAAAAAGTATTTCACAGTAGAAAGTGCTCTGAAATTCAACTCATATTTAATCATCCTCAGATACCTGTAGACCATTTATTATGTGGTACACACAGAATAAAGTGTTTTCTTCAATGTGAACATTAAGGAGACTGTTCATATGGTCACTGTCTTACAGTCTGGCCTAAGATACTGTCAGCTGACAATGCGTTTACTGTGCCTTGCTATTAGTGTCAGACAGACAGGACAAAATGAAGGAAAATGACCATGTTAGAGGAAATACATAAAACCCACATAAGTACAGTACTCAACTCAGCTTAAAAATAATAAAATGGATCATAATTTTAAGGCATACAATGTGACATATCTAAGGAAAAAGAACAGACAGTCTGAGAATTGATTTTTAGATAAAGACAAATTTTATAACAATATATACCTAGTCCAATTACTTCTTTAATATATACAGAAATTCCAATCCCCTGTATATTATATAAAGTATAATTCTAGGTGTGCCTGTTCCTCTAAATAAATGTATTAAAATCCTAATTTTCTGTGTAATGATATTAGGAGTTTGGCTTCCCGGAAGTGATTAGGTTTAGCTGGTGAAGCCTGATGCTGACATAAGTACCTTTATAGGAGAAACTGGAGAATTGTAACCCACATCTTCTCAGCCTTCCATATGGAGTAATCAAGAAGAGGGGTCCTCATCAGAGCACATTCAAAAAGAAAGAATTGTGAGAAATAAATATTAGCCTCTAGCCAACTTGTCTTATAGTGATTTTCTTATCAAAGACTAAGACACAAACATATATTGTAATTTAAGAGTCCATTTATATTATTGCCAAATTGAATGTAATACTTATTTATAAATATCTAGAAAACACTATTAAGAACTAATGTGCCATGATATAAATTTAAATGATGTACATGAAAATAAATTTTGTGTTTCAAAGCAAAAATTCTAATGAAGTTTGTTAGGTCTGTTTTGCAGTTGACATAGCAATTTGTACACCACTACTCAGGTCAGTTAATTCACCACTTTTGGTTCAGTGATACTAGGAGTAATGGACATGTAATAGATTCCTTTTTATGTTAGTGTTCAATGATAACATTTAAAAGTATCAGAATTCTCCAAGATATTTGAAGTGTGTTTTTATTGAATCTTATTTTTTAATCTACCTCAATTTATTCTGAATATTGAAGATGGTCTGTATTTCCTTCTCTGCACATAGCAGCAATAAAAATATTAATACTATGTATTTTCTTTAAATAAAGTTAACTTTCTATCTGGCTTATTAATATTCATACATGATTAATTCATTTACAATACTTTTGAGTATTCCACTCCCTCTCCTACTCCTGCTATATCCTCCCTACTGAAATTTCTTTCCTCTTCTTTGTTGTAGTTATACTACATATATATTATATAAAATATATAGCTATATATACATAATATATAATTATGCTATTATATACCTATATTATGTATACTATTATTTATAATTACATATAAAAACTAAGGAGATATATATACATATATATGTGTGTGTGCATGTGTTGTGTGTGTGTCCTTTTAATATTGCTTACATACATGCAACAATCATTAGTTTCTTATAACTTTTCATATATGATTAAGGTGTTGTGAAATTTCCCCAAAACATGCTAGCATATCAAATGTTACTGCAGTTGTTCTGATCTTCCTTGGCAGCTATAATGTAGAGACTTCAGGGGTTTTATTCATTCTCATGTTATATAACAATTTACATTGTATTAGGCATTCTAGTCCTTCTGTTCTTACATGGACCCCCTTTTCTTTTGACTCTTTTATTTAATTAAATGCTGAAACTATCTTAATTTCTCATTCCCTTGTCTGTTCTTTTAAAAACAACTGAAATTTTATTTCTGATCACATTCTGGGATATGAGATCCAACACCCCCCCAAAAAACTTCCAAATCTAACTATTTATATCCACTTGGCTTTCACCCAAGCAATTCTAACTTGGAGAATACTGAAATATTAGAAATAAAATGAGAGATATAACAACAGAAACTGAAGATTTTTTTTAAAAAGAAGGTCTTGCTTCCAAAGCCTATACTCCAAAAAGTTGGAAAATCTAAATGAAATGGATGATTTTCTAGACAGACACCACTTACCAAATTTAATGTAAGATCAGGTAAACTATATAAATATTCCCAAAACTCATAAGGAAATAAAAGCAGTCATTAAAAGTTTCACTCCCCAAAAACATGGTTTTAGTGTAGAACTCTACCAGACATTCAAAGATAATAATAATACTCCTCACTATTCAACAAAAGAAAACAGATTAAATGATATCTAATTTATTCTATGAGACCAAAACTACCATTATACATAGACTATATAGTGACTCAACAAAGAAAGAGAACTTTATACCAGTTTCTCTTATAAATATCAATGCAGAAATAATCAATAAAATTATCATAACCCAAATACAATAACAACCCAAAAATTCATTCAACACTAACATGTATGCTTTATCCAGCCAATGAAGAAGTCAAGGTATCACTATTTGCAGATGACATGATAGTATACATAAAAAATTCCCAAAATTCTGCCTACAGAACTCCTACAACTTATAAACAACTTTAGGAAAGTATCTGGGTATAAAGTTGATTTAAAAAAAAATCAGTAGCCCTCCTTATGAAAATGATAAATGGCATAGAATAAAATTAGGTAAAACAAAACCACAACAATATGAGTGATATTGGTGTGACCCTAGCCATGCAAGTGGAAGACCTGTAGGATCTCAAGTCCCTGAAGAAAGCAATGGAAGTAGTTATCATAAGTTGGAAAGATCTCCCATGCTCATAGATCAGCAGGAATAACATAATGAAAATGGATATCGTACCAAAAGAAATCTCTAGATTCAATGTACTTTCCACCGAAATTCCAACACAAATTTTCACGGAATTTGATTAAGCAGTTCTTAATTTCATATGAAACAAAACTAAAATAAAACAAAACAAAAACAAACAAATATACAAAACACAAAAACCACCCAGGATAGTGAAAAAGAAATCCTGAACAATAATATCTATCTCAAGTTGTATTACAAAGCAGTCATGATTAAAATTTCATGGTATTGGTGCAGAAACTGACAAGTTGATCAAAGAAATAGAATTAAAGACTCAGAAATAAACTCACACACTGAGGGACACTTGATTTTTGACAAAGAGCCTAAAACAATACAATGTAAAAAAAAAATGCATCTTCAACAAATGGTGATGGTTTGATCTGCATGTCTACATGTAGAAGAATGCAAATAAATCCGTATTTATCACTCTACACAACACCTAAGTTCACATGAATCAAGGACCTCAACATAAAACTGGATACACTAAATCTAATAGTGTGAAGTGGGAATGAACATATTGGTAAAGGAGACAATTTCCTGAACACAACACCTCTAAGATCAATAATTAACAAATAGGACCTTATTAAACTGGAAAACTTCTATAAGTCAAAGGACACTGTCAATAGGACAACCTGGCTGCCTACAGATTTTGAAATGATCTCCATCAACCCTACATCCAACTGATAGCTAATATCCAAAATAAATAAAGAACTCAAGAAGTACATTCCAACAAACCAAATAACACACTAAAAATGGGATACAAAGCTAAACAAATAATTCTGAACAGATGAATCTCTAATGTTGAGAAGCACACAAAGAAAAGTTCAACATCTTTAGTCATGAAAGATATGTAAATTGAAATGATGCCACAATTCTACCTTAACTGAAAGGCTACCAACAAAACTCAAGGGACAGCACATGCTGGCAAGGATGTGGTGAAAGAGGAACACTCTTCCATTACTGGTAGAAGTACAAACTGGTAGAACCAGTCTAGAAACTAATCTGGCAGGTTTTTTTTTTTCCAGAAAATTGAAAATAGCACTACCTTAAGACCATTTATACATCTCTAAGGCATTTACCCAAAAGATGCTTCATCATCCCACAAGGACATGTGCTCCACAATGTTCATATCAGCTTGATTTGTAAGAGCCAAAAACTAGAAATAATCCAGATGTCCCTCAACCAACGAATGGAAACAGAAAATTATGGTTCATTTTCACAATGGAGTACTATTCAGCTATTTAAAAAAGGCCATCATGAATTCTTCAGGCAAATGGATGGAACGAGAAAATATCCTGAGTGCAGTAACCAAGACCCTGTACTCACTGATAAGTGAAATTAGTCCAAAAGTACAGAATACCCATGATATGCCCCACAGACCCAAAGATGTTAAAGAAGAAGGAAGATCCAAATGAGGATGCTTGTATAACATTGAGATGGGGGAAAATTATCATTGGAGGTAGAGGGATGAAAATGGCTCAAAAAGGGGAGTGATTGGGAATGGGGTATGATGGAATAGTGTGAGGGGAGAGGCAGGAGAGAGGTCCACAGGGCCAGGTCGTGTCTGGTTGGAAGGTGGAACCTATAAAATGTCCAAGAGTCCTGGGATCAGGGAGGCTCCCGGGAGTCAATGCAGGTAACCTAGCAAGATGCCTAACAGTGGCCAGATGGCTCCTGAAGAAGCCACCTCCTGTAGCAAGACAGGAGCCCCAATGATGGAATTAGAAAAACAACCTACAAGAAAAGTTTTCCACAGAAAATTTGTCCTGTCTAAAGGAAATAGAGGGACAAAGATGGTGTAGAGCCTGAAGGAATGACCATCCAATAACAAGCCTACTTGAGACCCATCCCAAGGGAAACACCAATCCCTGACACTACTACTGTTGCTTTCCTATGCTTGCAGACAGGTGATTAGCATAACTGTCTCTGAGGGGCTCCACCTAGCACCTGACTAAAACAGATTGATATACCCATAGCCAAACATGGAATGGAGGCCACAACTCTTGTAAGATTCAAGGGAAGGATTGAAGGCCCTCAAGGAGGCAGGAAACCCAACAGAGTCAACTAACCTGGACCTATGATTAGATATTCAGAGCCTCAGCCATAAACCAAATAACATGCAAGGGTTAGAATGATGCCCCTGCTAGGTCTCATAGGTAGCAGACCTGCAGCTCAGTGACTTCAGCCAATTTTCAGACTCTCCCTTGAAAGAGCAATGAAGATACCATGAGCCTTCTCACACAACTGAACCATTGGTTGAGAGTTCCTGATTTCTCTTGAGAAATACCTTTTTTCTTACCTCCCTCGTTCCCAGGAGCCAGCAATCTTCTCATACTTGGAGACTGTTTTTCAAAGAGGGATTTTTTTTTCTTCAAATTTCTTTAATGGTTATTTTATTTATTTACATTTCAAATGTTATCCCCATTCTTGGTTTCCCCTCCACAAACCTCCTTTACCATCCTCTGTGCTTCTATGAGGATGCTCCTCCACCCACCTACCCTAGCATTCCCCTATACTGGGGCATAGACCCTCAAAGGACCAAGGGCCTCTCTTCCTATTGATGCCAGAAAAGGCCATCCTCTGCTACATATGTGACTGGTGCTCCTTTCCCTAAATCCTCCCATTGCCAGTCATCCCTGCATCCTTTCCTAACAAACTTTGAGATTACTTCAGTTTTCCTTTGTTCCCATCAAATCCAATTTGTGTTGAGCAGTGGCACTTGAGCCTGTGCCCTGCCCTGGTTTGTGGCCAATTTACCATGTTTTAAAGAAAACTGATTTTCTTTCTCCCAACAGCTGTCACATTCCAGCAATGGCTGAGTGTTCTTGAGAGTTTACACCTGTTGTCTGAGTTCTATACTGATATTTTGTCTGGTGGCAGCTTTCATAGCTGTTGACTTGGTGTTCCAACCACTGTGAGTTTATCTGCTCATCTATCATATAGTGCTGGAAGCAATGTCATTGATGGTATCTGCTACCTCTAACTCTGAAAATCTTTCTACTCTCTCTTCCTCAAAGAATCTGAAGCCAAGGCTGTTTGGTTGTCTTATGAATGTTGAATTTAGTGATCAGTGCACAGTTGTTTGTTTGTTTGTTTTATCCTCTGCACTTCAGCCAACTATAAGACTCTATGTTATAAATAAGGCTGCTATGAACATAGTGGAGCATGTGTCCTTATTGCATGCAGGGGAATCCTCTGGGTATATGCCGAGGAGTGGTATAGCCAGGTCCTCCGGGAGTGTCATGCCCAGTTTTCTGAGGATCTGCCAGACAGCTTTCCAGAGTGGTTGTACCAGCTTGCAATCCCACCAGCGGTGGAGGAGTGTTCCTCTTTCTCCACATCCTCGCCAACAACTGCTGTCTCCTGTGCTTTTGATTTTAGCCATTCTGACTGGTGTGAGGGTTGTTTTGATTTGCATTTAAGACTGGATGTCTTAGTGAGGTAACCCAATCACAAAAGAACACACATGGTATGCAGTCACTGATAAGGGGATATTAACCCAGAATCTCAGAATACCCTAGACACAATTCGCATATAAATAGATTTCCAAGAAGATGGAAGGAGAGACCCTGGTCCTGGAAAGACTGGATGTAGGGGAATGCCAGGACAGAGAAGCGAGAGGGGGTTGAATGGGGAAAGAGGGAGGGAAGGGGGCTTATGGGACTTTCGGGGAGGGTGGAAACGGGAAAGGGGAAATGATTTGGAATGTAAATAAAAAAACTTAGAAAAAAAACATAAAAAATCCTTAGAAAATAAAAAAAAAAAGTAAGATGTGATTACTGCAAGTTTGTGGCCAGCTGGGGCTTCAGTGGGAAACCTTGTTTCAAAAACATTTTGATAAATAAAATGAAAAAGAAAACAAAAAAAAAGACTCTATGTTAAACATCAGCTACTGCAAGTAGTATCTTCTCTGATGCGTAATGAGTTGTCTACGATAAAAGATTCTGATATTTGTACATAGCAAAGTGTCCTTGATAATCATTATAAATCTACATTTAACAAAATAATAATATTGACTGTTCCCTTAAAACCTATGATATATCTACACAAAGATTCTCATTAACAGTCTTATATATGAGATTTGTCTCAGAGAATGACTCTTATATACAAGCAGAAATTCGCCATTTGCCACCAGAGCAAAAAGACCATTATTTTGCCAATAGGCATATTTTGGTATGCCTGCCGCTGTTGCAATTTACCAGGGTTGAGGATTTTCTCCTCCACCAACTTGTATAGTACCTCACAGTACCATAAATGCTAGAACATAGGTTCCAAATGATTAAACATCTTCATTTCCTCAAGATCTGTGGCTGAATTTCTTCAGCAATATGGTGTGGGTCAGAAGTTAAAGACAATGAACCAAAGAATTTTTATAAGATTTATTTTTTTTTGAATTTTTATTATTTTTGTTATTTACATTTCAAATGTTATCTCCCTTTTCTGTTTCTCCTCCAAAAACAACGTATCCCACCCTCCCTTCTCCTGCTCACCAACCCATACACATCTGCTTCCCTATCCTGGCATTCCCCTTCACAAGACCAAAGGCCTCTCCTCCCATTGATGTCTAACAAGGTTATCCTCTGCTACATATGTGGTCCTTCCATGTGTATACTTTTTTTGGTGGTTTAGACCCTGGGAGTTCTGGGGGTTCTGATTGGTTCATATTGTTGTTCCTCCTATGGAGCTGCAAACCTCTTCAGCTCCTTTGGTCCTTGCTCTAACTCCTCCATTGCGGACCCTGTGCTCAGTCCAATGGTTGGCTGTGAGCATCTCTGTATTTGTCAGGCACTGGCAAAGCCTCTAAGGAGATGGCTATATCAGGTTTATGTCAGCAAGCACTTGTTGGCATACACAATAGCGTCCAGGTTTGGTAACTGTATATGGGTGGGGCAGTCTCTGGATGGCCTTTCCTTCAGTCTCTTCTCCACACTTTGTCCCTTAATCTCCATCCATGGGCAAATAATTCTGTTGTATCACAGACTGGCCACAGTACCAATTCACAATGGATACTTCTGTCTAAAGAGTGACATATTTGACACCCATACTAAAAAATGACCTTACATTAAAGCAATGGAATAAACTATGAAGTTTCTGACCTTTAAACCTTTATCATTCTCTCCCTCTCCCCTTTTCTCTGTTGATCCTAATCTGCCTTTCTGGTTCTTCTCTATAAAACCATTTCTAATCTTATCCCTTTTCTAATTTACAACATTCTCACTGTAAAAATAATTTTCTGGACAGATCTGCAGGCCATCGCCTCTGCAGGGTGAGCAGCGCCATGGAGAGAGTGCAGAGTGCACTCCGCCATCTTTGCTCCAGTGGCCGGGAAGTTGGGACTGCCAGGCTCTGAGTCAGACAGGCATAATATCGCTTGGGTCTCAGGCGGCTTGTGTGTATGCGGCTCCCAAGTGCTGGGCAGATCTGCAGTAACCAGCATGCCAGCTCTGCTGTAGGACTTCTGCCTGGCAGAGGGACCCCACACTGGGCAGGAGCCTACCAGCGTCCCTTCCACAACCTCTGTTCCGGTAGACTGCACTGAAGAGACAGGTACCCAGGCTCTCCCCAATATAACATCACTTGGGACAGGGCCTGTTGTGGCTTCCGCCTGCGCCCAAGAACGGGACAGCGCTGTGGTCATCTGGGTGCCAGATCTGCAGGCTATCGCCTCTGCAGGGTGTGCAGCACCACAGAGAGAGTGCAGAGTGTGCTCCGCCATCTTTGACCCAGTGGCCGGGAAGTTGGGACTGCCAGGATCTGAGACAGACAGGCATAATATCTCTTGAGTCTTGGGCGGTCTCGGGCAGATTGTGTGTACGTGGCTCCCAAGAGCTGGGAAGATCTGCAGTAACCAGCATGCTAGCTCTGCTGTGGGACTTCTGCCTGGCAGAGGGACGCCCCCTTCCCCCCCCACTCTAGGAGAGATCACACACACCTGCACAGGGCAGGAGCCTACCAGCCTCCCTTTGGCGATCTCTGTTCCAGGAATCCACTACGCTGAGCCTTTGGATGTGCAAGGACTCCCCAATATAACATCACTTGGGGCAAGGCACATCAGGGCCCCAAAGTCACTCAGGAGCAGGGCAGGCCCCAGAAATCTGTGCCAGGGGAATCCTGGTAAACCAGGGGGGGCAGAAATAGCTTTGCAGGCTCACAGGAGGTCCAACCAACAGCCAGTGACAGCAGGACCAACTAACATCAGAGGTATCCAGATGGCAAAAGGCAAATATAGGAATGTTACTAACAGAAATCAAAGTAATATGGGACCATCCGAACCCAACTCTCCAACAGCAGCAAGTCCTGGATACCTCACCACACTCGAAAGACAAGATCTGGATTTAAAATCACTTCTCATGATGCTATTAGAAGATCACAAGAAGGACACAAAGAAATCTAATAAAGAATTACAGGAGACCATGAATCAACAGTTAGAAGCCCTTATAAAGGAAACACAAAAATCGCTTAGAGAAATGCAGGAGAACATGGATCAAAAGATGGAGGCGCGCAAGGAGACAACACAAAAATCGCTTAATGAGATGAATCAACGGGTAGATGCACTCACAAAGGAATCACAAAAATTGCATAAAGAAATGCAGAAGAATATGGGTCAGCAGATGGATGCCCATAAGGAGGCAACACAAAAATTGCTTAAAGAAATGAATCAGCGGTTAGATGCCCTTACAAAGGAAACACGAGAACTGCTTAAAGAAATGCAGGAGACGATGGATCAACAGATGGATTCCCATGAGGAGGAAACACAAATATCGCTCAGAGAAATGCAGGAGAACGTGCGTCAACAGGCAGAAATCCTGAAAGAGGTAATGCAAAAATACCTTAAAGAAACACAGGAAAATACAAACAAACAAGTGAAGGATCTCAGCAAATCCATCCAGGAACTAAAAAAGGAAGTAGAAACAACTAAGAAATCACAAAGGGAGACAATTTGGAGATAGAAAACCTTGGGAAGAAATCAGGAGTCATAGATACAAACATCAACAATAGAATACAAGAGATGGAAGAAAGAATCTCAGGTGCTGAAGATTCCATAGAAAGCATCGACTCAACAGTCAAAGAAAATGCAAAATGCAAAAAAACGTGTAACCCAAAACATCCAGGAAATCCAGGACACAATGAGAAGACCAAACCTAAGGATAATAGGTATAGATGAGAGTGAAGATTTGCAAATTAAAGGGCCAGTAAACATCTTCAACAAAATTATGGAGGAAAACTTCCCTAACCTAAAGAGAGAGATGCCGATGAACGTACAAGAAGCCTAGAGAACTCCAAACAGACTGGACCAGAACAGAAATACCTCCCGTCACATAATAATCAAAACATCAAATGGACTAAACAAAGAAAGAATCTTAAAAGCAGTAAGAGAAAAGGGCCAAGTAACATACAAAGGAAGACCTATCCGAATCACATCAGACTTCTCACCAGAGGCTATGAAAGCCAGAAGATCCTGGGCAGATCTCATGCAGACACTAAGAGAGCACAAATGCCAGGTTAGACTACTATACCCAGCAAAACTCTCAATCACCATAGATGGAGAGACCAAGATATTCCATGATAAAACCAAATTTTCACAATATCTTTCCACAAATCCAGCCCTGCAACGGATAATAGGTAGAAACCTCCAATACAGGGAGAGAAACAACACCCTGGAAAAAATGAGATAATAACCTTCTTGAATCAACCCTAAAAGTAGATCACCACTCAAACATAAAGATAGCATCAAGAATGGCAGATGGCAATAATCACTATGCCTTAATCTCTCTTAATATCAATGGTCTCAATTCCCCAATTAAAAGATATAGACTAGCAGACTGGATACGTAAACAGGACCCAGCATTTTGCTGCATGCAGGAAATGCACCTCAGTGTCAAAGACAAACACTACCTCAGAGTAAAAGGCTGGAAAACAATTTTACAAGCAAATGGCCCCAAGAAACGAGGTGGAGTAGCCATCCTAATATCGGATAAAATTGATTTTCAACCTAAAGTCATCAAAAAAGACACAGAAGGACACTACATACTGATCAAGGGAAAAATCCACCATCAAGAACTCTCAATTCTGAATATCTATGCTCCAAATGCAAGGGCACCCTCATTCGTAAAAGAAACTTTACTAAAGCTCAAAGCACACATCGCACCTCACACAATAATAGTGGGTGACTTCAACACCCCGCTCTCTGAAATGGATCGTTCAGGAAAGCAGAAACTAAACAGGGACACAGTGACTCTAATTGAAGCCTTGGACCAAATGGAACTAACAGATATATATAGAACATTTCATCCTAGAGCTAAAGAATACACCTTCTTCTCAGCACCTCATGGTACCTTCTCCAAAATCGACCATATAATTGGTCACAAATCAGACCTCAACAGATATAAGAAGATAGAACTAATCCCATGCCTCCTATCAGATCACTATGGAATAAGGGTGGTCTTCAATGGCAACAAAAACAAAAGAAAACCCACGTACACATGGAGGCTGAACAATGCTCTACTCAATGATAACTTGGTCAAGGTGGAAATAAAGAAAGAAATCAAAGACGTTTTGAAAGTTAATGAAAACAAAGGCACAACATACCCTAATTTACGGGACACAATGAAAGCAGTGCTAAGAGGAAAATTCATAGCCCTGAGTGACACCAAAAAGAAACGGGAGTCAGCATACACTAACAGCTTAATGGCACACCTGAAAGCCCTGGAATAAAAAGAAGCAAATACACCAAAGAGGAGTAGAAGGCAGGAAATCATCAAACTCAGGGATGAAATCAATCAAGTAGAAACAAATAAAACCATACAAAGAATCAACAAAACTAGGAGTTGGTTCTTTGAGAAAATCAACAAGATAGATAAGCCCTTAGCCAGACTAACCAGAGGGCACAGAGATAGTATCCAAATTAATAAAATCAGAAACAAAAAGGGAGTGATAACAACAGAAACTGAGGAAATTCAAAAAATCATCAGATTCTACTACAAAAGCCTGTATTCAACACAACTAGAAAATCTCGAGGAAATGGACAATTTCCTTGACAGATACCAAATACCAAAATTAAATCAGGATCAAATAGACCATCTAAACCATCCTATAACCCCTGAAGAAATAGAAGGCGTCATTGGAAGTCTTCCAACCAAAGAGTCCAGATGGTTTTAGTGCAGAATTCTATCAGACCTTCAAAGAAGACCCAACACCAATACTCTTCAAATTATTCCACAAAATAGAAACAGAAGGAACACTACCCAGCTCGTTCTATGAAGCCACAATTACGCTAATACCAAAAACACACAAATATCCGACAAAGAAAGAGAATCTCAGGTCAATCTCTCTTAAGAATATCGCTGCAAAAATACTCAACAAAATTCTTGCTAACTGAATCCAAGAACACATCAAAACGATCATTCAATACGATCAAGTAGGCTTCATCCCAGGTATGCAGGGATGGTTCAATATAAGGAAGTCCATCAATGTAATCCACTACATAAACAATCTCAAAGAAAAAAACCACATGGTCATTTCATTAGATGCCGAGAAAGCATTTGACAAAATTCAGCATCCTTTCATGCTAAAGGTCTTGGAAAGATCAGGAATTCAAGGCCAATATCTAAACATAGTAAAAGCAATTTACAGCAAACCGGTAGCCAGCATCAATCTAAATGGAGAGAAACTTGAAGCAATCCCACTAAAATCAGGGACTAGACAAGGCTGCCCTCTCTCTCCATATCTTTTCAATATAGTACTTGAAGTTCTAGCTAAAGCAATTAGACAGCAAAAAGAGGTCAAAGGGATACAAATTGGAAAGGAAGAAGTCAAACTATCACTATTTGCAGATGATATGATAGTATACTTAAGCGACCCAAAGAACTCCACCAGAGAACTCCTACAGCTGATAAACGACTTCAGCAAAGTGGCCAGATATAAAATCAACTCAAGCAAGTCAGTAGCCTTCCTATACTCAAAGGACAAGCAGGCTGAGAAAGAAGTAAGAGAAATGATACCCTTCACGATAGCCACAAACCATATAGAGTATCTTGGTGTGACTCTAACCAAACAAGTGAAAGATCTGTATGACAAGAACTTCAAGTCTCTGAAGAAATAAATTGAAGAAGACCTCAGAAGATGCAAAAATCTGCCATGCTCATGGATTGGCAGGATTAATATAGTAAAAATGACCATCTTAACAAAAGTAATATACAGATTCAATGCAATCCCCATCAAAATTCCAACTCAATTCTTCATAGAGTTAGAAAGAGCAATTCAAAAATTCATCTGGAATAACAGAAAACCCAGAATAGCTAAAACTATTCTCAAGAGTAAAAGAACCTCTGGGGGAATCAGTATCCTGGACCTCAAGCTGTACTACAGAGCAATAGTGTTAAAAACCTCATGGTATTGGTATAGTGACAGGCATGTAGATCTATGGAACAGAATTGAAGACCCAGAAATGAATCCACACTGCTATGGTCACTTGATCTTTGACAAAGGAGCTAAAACCATCCAGTGGAAAAAAGATAGCCTTTTCAACAAATGGTGCTGGCTCAACTGGAGGTCAACATGCAGAAGAATGCAAATTGACCCATTCTTATCTCCTTGCACTAAGCTCAATTCCAAGTGGATCAAGGACCTCTAAATAAAATTAGACACACTGAAACTAATAGAAAGGAAACTAGGGAAGAACCTTGAACATATGGGCACAGGGGAGAATTTCCTGAATAGAACTCCAATAGCTTATGCTCTAAGATCAAGAATTGACAAATGGGACCTCATTAAATTACAAAGTTTTTGCAAGGCAAAAGACACTGTCAAAAAGACAAAGCGGCAACCAACTGGGAAATGATCTTTACCAACCCTACATCCGACAGAGGGCTAATATCCAATATATACTAAGAACTCAAGAAGTTAAACTCCAGAGAGGCAAGTAACCCTATTAAAAAACGGGGTACAGAGCTAAACAAAGAGTTCTCACCTGAAGAATATCTAATGGCTGAGAAGCACCTAAAGAGATGTTCATCATCCTTAGTCATTAGGGAAATACAAATAAAAACAACCCTGAGATTCCATCTCACACCAGTCAGGATGGCTAAGATCAAAAACACAGGAGACAGCAGTTGTTGGCGAGGATGTGGAGAAAGAGGAACACTCCTCCACTGCTGGTGGAATTGCAAGCTGGTACAACCACTCTGGAAAGCAGTCTGGCGGTTCCTCAGAAAACTGGGCATGAAACTCCCGGAGGATCCGGCTATATCACTCCTGGGCATATACCCAGAGGCTTTACCTGCATGCAATAAGGACACATGCTCCACTATGTTCATAGCAGCTTTATTTATAATAGCCAGAAGCTTGAAAGAACCCAGATGTCCCTCAACGAAGGAATGGATTCAGAAGATGTGATATATCTACACAATGGAATACTACTCTGTAATTAAAAACAACGAATTCACGAAATTCCTAGGCAAATGGTCAGAACTTCAAAATATCATCCTTAGTGAGGTAACCCAATCACAAAAGAACACACATGGTATGCAGTCACTGATAAGGGGATACTAACCCAGAATCTAGGAATACCCTAGACACAATTCTCATATCAATAGAGTTCTAAGAAGATGGAAGGAGAGACCCCTGGTCCTGGAAAGACTGGATGTAGGGGAATGCCAGGACAGAGAAAGGAGAGGGGGTTGAATGAAGCAAAGAGGGAGGGATGGGGGCTTATGGGACTTTCGGGGAGGAAGGAAACGGGAAAAGGTGAAATGATTTGGAATGTAGATTAAAAAAACAAATAAATAAATATATAAAAAATTTTTCTGCCAAATTTTATTCTCCTTTTAAAAACTTCTATGGAAGTCTCTCTTTTCCCAAGTGGCTTAAGAGTAACTATTGTCTTGTGTCTGCTTTTCTTCTTGTGGAAACCTGCTTGACACAAGAACTCCTTTCTCTGAAAGAGCATTAGACTCAGGCTCTCTGTTTTATGAATGCATCTCTGCCAAATACCTCCATTTCTATCTTTCTCTCAATGCACTACCCATCCCTGGAGAGACTAGCAACATATCAAAGAGTTATGTCATGGAGAACTTGTCTAGACCTGTCTAGAGAGATCCTCCAGAGAGATCCACCTGCAGTTTCTCCAGTTAAAATTGGCTACTGACATCCCAAGTGGAGCAGTCACAGCTGCAACAGCTGGAATCAAATTAAAGGCATCAAAAGCTTTGCTTAACAATGAGCATACTGTTGCTTGCTTATATCTGTTAAGATTGCACATTCTTTGCTGTTTAACAGCCATAAATATCAATTTAAGAATATGCCAAGCACCACCATCCATTGTTGAAAGTTTTAAAATGGACCTTTTAAACCTTGTATTAAAATGGGTTAAATGCATTAAATATTTGTAGCTATTCTACTAATTACTGCATCTTACATACTTAATTGCTCTGTTCATTTTATCTGCAATTGATCCACATACAGAGGGTCTTGCAAGAAAGTAACTATATGTATCTGGATTCTTTGACAACTCAACAATGCTTAAAAGTCTGTAAAAATAAAGCAAATACATTAGAAATAATGTCAAGCTGAAGTTGCCAGATTTGTTAGACTGAGTCAACATTCATTTTCTCAGTGATCTTAGGGTTGCAGTTCTTGACTGGAGAAGAGTAGGTAGAGAAAGGTGCCTCTGAATGAGGATGCTAGTTTCTTTAGCAACAATGAGCTTCCTGAACAAAAGCACTCACTACTTTTTTTTTATATTGGATATTTTCTTTATCAACATTTTTAATGTTATCCCCTTTCTTGGATTCCGTGCCAAAAAAACCCCTAAACTATTCTACCTCCCCCTGATCGCCAACCTACCCACTCCTACTTTCTTGTCCTGGCATTCCCCTATACTGGAGCATCAGGCCTTCTTAGGAACAAGGGCCCATCCTCCCTTTGATGTCCAACAAGGCCATTCTCTGCTACATATGCAGCTGGAGTTATGGGTGCCTCCATGTGTACTCTTTGGTTCATTGTTTAGTCCTTGGGAGCTCTGGTGGTAATGGATGGTTTATATTGTTGTTCCTCCAATGGGGCTACAAACCCCTTCAATACCTTCAGTACTTTCTCTAGCTTCTCTACTGGGGCACTATGCTCAGTTCAATGGTTACCTGAGAGCGTCCCATTCTGTATTTGTCAGGCACTGGCAGAGTCTCTCAGGAAACAGCTATATGAGGCTCCTGTCAGAAAGCACTTGTTGGCATCGAAAATAGTGTCGGGATTTGGTAACTGTATATGGGATGGATCCCCAAGTAGGGTATTCTCTTAATGGTCTTTCCTTCAGTCTCTGATCCACAATTTTTCTCTGTATCTCCTCCTGTGGGTATTTTGTTCCCCCTTCTAAGAAGGATCAGAGTATCCATACTTTAGTCTTCCTTCTTCTTGAGCTTCATTTGGTCTTTTGTGAATAGTATCTTGGGTATTCTGAGATTCTGGGCTAATAACCACTTATCAGTGGGTGCAGACCATGTGTATTCTTTTGTGATTGGGTTACCTCACTCAGGATGATCGTTTCAGGGCCCATTCATTTGCCTAAGACTTTCATCAATTGGTTGTTTTTAATAGCTGAGTAGTGTTCCATTCTGTAAGTATACCACATTTTCTGTATCCATTCCTCTGTTGAGGGACATCTGGGTTTTTTCAAGAATCTGGCTATTATAATTAAGATGTCTATGAACATAGTAGAGCATGTGTCCTTATCACATGGTGGAGAAACTTCTGGGTATATGCCCAGGAGTGATATAGCAGGGTCCTTCAGTAGAACTATCTCATACTGATTTCAAGAGTGGTTGTACCTGCTTGCAACCACACCAGCAGTGGAGGAGTATTCCTCTTTCTCCACATCGTCACCAGCACCTGTTGTCAACTGAGCTTTTGATTTTAGCCATTCTGACTGGTATGAGGTGTAGTCTCAAGGTTGTTTTGATTTGCATTTCCCTAATGACTAAGAATGTTGAACATTTTTTTCTATGCTTTTCAGCCAGTGGGTATTTCTCATTTGAGAATCCTTTGTTTAGCTCTGTAACTCATTTTTAATAGGGTTATTTGGTTCTCTGAAGTCTACCTTCTTGAGTTCTTTGTATGTATTGGATATTAGCCCTCTATGGGATGTAGGATTGGTAAAGATTTTTTTCCCAATTTGTTGGTTGCTGTTTTGTCCTATTGACAGTGTCCTTTGCCTTACAGAAGCTTTGTAATTTTATGAGGTCCCATTTGTCTATTCTTGATCATAGAGCATCTATGTTCTGTTCAGGAAATTTTCCCCTGTGCCCAAGTGCCGGAGTCTCATCCCAACTTTCTTTTCTATTAGTTTCAGTGTATCTGGTTTTATGTGGAGGTCCTTCATCCACTTGAACTTGAGCTTTGTACAAGGAGAAAAGAATGGATCGATTTGCATTCTTCTGCATGGTAACCACCAGTTGAAACAGTACTATTTGTTGACAAGGCTATCTTTTTTCTACTGAATGGTTTTAGCTCCTTTGTTTAAGATCAAGTGACTATAGGTGTCTGGGTTCATTTCTGAATCTTCAATTCTATTCCATTGATCTACCTGCCTGTCACTGTACCAATACCATGCAGTTTTTATCCCTATTGTTCTGTAGTAGAACTTTAGGTCTGGGATGCTGATTCCCCCAGAAGTTCTTTTATTTTGAGAATATTTTTTGATATCCTGGGCTTTTTGTTATTCCGGATGAATTTGCAAATTACTCTTTCTAACTCTATGAAGAATTGAGTTGGAATTGTAATGTGGATTGCACTGGATCTGTAGATTACTTTAGGCAAGGTGGCAATTGTTACTATATTAACCCTGCCAGTCCATGAGCATGTGATATCTTGCCATCTTCTGAGGTCTTCTTCAATTTCATTCTTCAGAGACTTGAAGTTCTTGTTATACAGATCTTTCACTAGTTTGGTTAGAGTCATACCAAGATACTTTATATTGTTTATGACTATTGTGAAGGGTGTCATTTCCCTAATTTCTTTCTCAGCCTCTTTATCCTTTGATTATATGAAAATCACTGATTTGTTTGTGGTAATTTTATATCCAGCCACTTTGCTCATGTTGTTTATCAGATTTTGGAGTTCTCTGGTGGAATTCTTGGGGTCACTTAATTATACTATCATATCATTTGCAAATAGAGATATTTCTTTGTTTCCAATTTGCAACTCTTTGTCCTCTTTTTGTTGTCTAATTGCTCTGGCTAGAATTTCGAAAACTATATTAAACAGGTAGGGAGAGAGTGGGTAGCCTTGTCTAGTCCCTGATTTTAGTGGGATTGCTTCATGTTTCTCCCCATTTAGTTTTTTGTTGGCTACTGGTTTGCTGTATAGTGCTTTTATTATGTTTAGGTATAGGCCTTGAATTCCTGATCTTTCTAAGACTTTTATCATGAATGGGTGATGGAATTTGTCAAATGCTTTCTCCACATCTAATGAAATGATCATGTTTTCTTTTTTTCTTTTAGTTTGTTTATATAGTAGATTTCGTTGATGGATTTCCTTATATTGAACTATCCCTGCATCCCTGGGATGAAGCCTACTTGATCAGGATGGATGACCGTTTTGATGTGTTCTTTGATTTGCTTTTAGAGAATTTTATTGAGTATTTTTGCATCAATATTCATAAGCAAAATTGATCTGAAGTTCTTCTTTGTAGGGTCTTTATGTGGTTTAGGTTTCAGAGTAATTGTGGCTTCATAGAATGAATTGGGTAGTGTTTCTCCTCTTTTTCCACTAATTTGTGGAATAGTTTGAAGAGTATTGCTATTAGGTCTTCTTTGAAGGTGTGATAGAACTCAGCACTAAACCCATCTGGTACTGGGCTCCTTTTGGTAGGGACACAATTGACGACTGCTTTTATTTCATAAGGGGTTATGGGAGTGTTTAGATCATTTATTTGATCCTGATTTAACTTTGGTACCAGGTATCTATCTAGGAAATTGTCCATTTCATCCAAATTTTCCGGTTTTGTTGTGTAAAGGCTTTTGTAGTAGGATATGATCATTTTTTGAATTTCCTTGGTTTCTGTTCATATATCTCCCTATTCATTTTCGGTTTTGTTAATTTGGATACTGTTTTTTTTTTTTTTTTTTTTTTTGGTTTTTCGAGACAGGGTTTCTCTGTGTAGCCCTAGATGTCCTGGAACTCACTTTGTAGACCAGACTGGCCTCGAACTCAGAAATCCTCCTGCCTCTGCCTAAAGGCGTGCGCCACCACCGCCCGGCTGGATACTGTTTTTGTACTCCCTGGTTAGACTGGCTAAGAGTTTATCTATCCTGTTGATTTTCTCGAAGAACCAGCTCCTAGATTGGTTGATTTTTTTTTTTTTTGTATAGATTTTTTTATTTCTACTTAGTTGATTTGAGCCCTGAGTTTGTTTATTTCCTGCTGTCTATTCCTCTTGTATGTGTTTGCTGCTTTTAGTTCTAGAGTTTTCAGATAGCACTCACTTTTTAACCTACATTTACATTATATTATCTTGTATTATGTATATGTATATTATATTATCAAATATGTATATGTATATTAATCTACATTCTTAATCTAACTGTGTTTCTAACACAGTTTAGAATATTATCCATAACTCTGACATTTGGAAATGTTTATCTATTTTGTTTGCAATTTTCTGAAATTATAGAAATAGGTAATCCACATATAATTGTAGTAACTAACATTCAGATTAGATTACACACACACAAACACATACACACACACACACTCCTTGAAGACCCTGAAATGTGGTTGGCCATAAGAGATGTTTATCTGTCATTTAATATTTCTGTATAGCTACTCAAGAATCTTTAGTCACCCTTGACAAGATCAACTTCAGAACAAAGACTGATCCTTTAAACATTTTTCCAATGATGCACTGTCCTTCTCCTCCATAATTCTGCCAATAAGTTATGACAGGCTCCAATCCTTACAGAGATCTCTTTTAAGGTTTTATTCCAAACTAAAGCATTCACATATTTTTTTCTTCAAATTTAACCTCGCTCTCTTTTTCTTTCTCTCTCTCAAGTAAATGTCAGAAAACAATCTGCAGAAATCAGTTCTGTTGTTTTTTCAATAGAGTTTTAAGAATTGAATTCAGGTTACAGATATGGCAGGTAGTTAGTTCCTTTAGATCCTACACATCTTTCCTTCCCTGATATAATTTTGTTATTAATACATGTTATTGCTGAATGCAATTACCTAAAGTTTTATCTGGTTTTAGTTTCTGTTATTATTTAATTTTCTGAAAAGACAAACTCTTCATTATTATTTCAAGCAACTGGGACACATATGACAACACAGACAATAATTTCATTCACATATATTGTTCTTATTTCTGAGAATTATGTACCTGAAAACTTTTATTATTTGAAAATTTATAATATTAATGAGTCATGAACATTCAAAATAACTTTTTTGTTGCTTTCATCCTACACAGAGTAGTTGACAAGCAGCTGATTATGGTGAAAAAAACAGCAGAACTTCCACTCACAGGCATGCTTTCCAGAGATAGTGGGTATTTTAAAGACTGATTACTAAGAAACTGTTTTAAAATATTTGTAGAAGCATTATGCTCTCTAGAGAGTCACTTGCTTTTCTCTGCTTGGCTGACTTAATTTAAAAATTTCCACAGCTATCCATTCTGTCAAAAGAGTTTGATTTCTATTGTATCATTGAACATATATATCATAATTTCTTCATCCACTGAGCAGATAATGCACATTTCAATCCTACTCTTTGCTGTGTTACTTTGAATAAAGTGTGATTTTTGTAGATTCTGCTTGGTAGAATCCCACACTGAAAATCTGGAAACAGAATATATAGATACTTTTCAATAGACATTTTTGAACTCAGCAGAATTATCATAAATTAGATCTCTAAACAACTAGCTTTAAAAATAAATTCATAGCAAGAATTTTTATATTAAATGCCTGGTTACAGGATAGGTTTTTGATTTGGTATAATCTTTAGATAATGATGCTCCCCATTAATTTTTAATACTTAAAGCATTTCTTAATAACACATACACAGTTGATGATTCATTATAAAATCAGTTATTATTATTTAAACTTATTTCAACAGTAAATAAAACAACTCTTTCATATGTGTATGCACCTTTATGAACTAAAACCATTATTTTGTTGAGGATTTCTTTTTCCCTCCTAATGTTGAAAGACACTGAATACTTTTGTTCAAAGAAATTCCTAGGCAAATGGTCAGATCTTGAAAATATCATCCTTAGTGAGGTAACCCAATCACAAAAGAACACACATGGTATGCAGTCACTGATAAGGGGATATTGACCCAGAATCTCGGAATACCCTAGACACAATCCGCATATCAATAGATTTCTAAGAAGATGGAAGGAGAGACCCCTGGTCCTGGAAAGACTGGATGTAGGGGAACGCCAGGACAGAGTAGCGAGAGGGGGTTGAATGGAGAAAAGAGGGAGGGAAGGGGGCTTATGGGACTTTCGGGGAGGGAGGAAACGGGAAAGGGGAAGTGATCTGGAATGTAAATTAAAAAAATAAAATAAAATAAATAATAAAAAAAATAACCACTGATAATTTTTATTACAGGGAAATTCCAGTGTAATTCAGGATACTACCATAAGATGGTGGTGTTTGGAAATGTAGAGCAATTAACCCTTCAAGCTAGTGCAACTTGAAAGAACCAAACTGAATTCTCAAAAAAAAAAGAAAGAAAGAAAGAGGTTTGGTTGGAAATTATAATTATTGGAAGTTAGATGCCATTTTGGAAAAGTTTTAAAATAGCTATTCTAATCCTGAGTCTTGTGTTCCTCTGATCATTGTTTGTGTTTCCTCTTGGTAGCAATCATGAATTGATTTAACTTGGATTTGAAACTGAACTCAGACATCCCCCCGTTGCTCTCTTAGTGCTTGTCCAGTTTCCAAGAAACTCCTGCCAAACCAAACTTAAAGTAAAGCCAGCAAAGTGTCAAAGTCTTTCTACTAGCCCCATGCTTGTTGAAAGGGTTTCTCTCCAATAAAGATCAGAATCCCTATCTAGGTGACAGGAGACACATGCCCTTCCCTAGAGACTTAGTCAGAGCACAGATGGTAGAAGGGCTTTAAAAGTCTGTACTCCTGTACAACAGTCATGTAAAATCTCTGACAACATTCTCCTCACAAAATGATCTCATGCTTCAAATTCAATTCACGTTCAGTCTTTATAAAACTTGTAGGATATTATAATACACTTGTAAATTAATTGAATTGAAATTATGTCCGTTTAAATGTTACAATAAAATGCTAACAAATTCATGTATGTTCTATACAAGCTTATGGAAGTGGGCTTTCATGAGCATGTAGCAGATACCCAGATTCTGTGGATGTGCTCTGATTGCTATGCTTGCACAGGAAGCTCTTATCCATTGAGCCGTCTTCCAATCTGCATTGGATTCCACTTCCAACATGTCTTTCTAATATTAAATTTATTTGTAATGTTTAAAAATTCTTCTTCCTATATGAAATTGGATTTTTAATCTCTGTTAAACTCATGAAAATACAGAAAATCTCAAGATTTTTTTGACATTATTTGTGATCTTCATTTATCTAAGCGACATCATTATCTATGACAATATAGGTCTTTCTCACATAGTGTTTTTTCTACATATTAATAATAACTAAGAAGGGAGAGTCAGGGGATTCCTGTAACAACTTTGCTAAGTTAACTATGTACCATCTAGTATGCTGCTACATTGATAGACTATGACAATTAATAAAATAGATAGTGACCAAAATGTCTCCAGATATCAAGCTGAAACCTCTACATTAAAGACACATGTGTAAGCCGAGCGGTGGTGGCGCACGCCTTTAATCCTAGCACTTGGGAGGCAGGGGCAGGAGGATTTCTGCGTTCGAGGCCAGCCTGGTCTACAAAGTGAGTTTCAGGACAGCCAGGGCCACACAGAGAAACCCTGTCTCGAAAAACCAAAAAAAAAAAAAAAAAAAAAAAAGACACATGTATAAAAGAACCTGCACACACATGTGTATCCCTTACATAGGAACATATCAACATGCATAGAAATGTAAAAGAAAGATACATTTCATTCACTTATTAACAGAACGTGTTATTAACATGTAGAAAAGTATTTCATCTCTATATTATTTGTCCACTAATATTATAACATATTACTATGCAGCTATTGATTTTGAATAGCCTTGATATATTGTCTTATGATTTGTATAACAGAAATACAATTGTCTCCATAGCCACAGATAATTATGTGATCTTTAGGCAGACACATACTTCCTGGCCTATTTCAGCTTGTAAGAATGCTCTATATCGTCCTTGACCTATGCTCCTTTTGCTCCACATTCGAAACAGAGATTTTTCTTATACTTCCATTTTTTTCTAGTTCTCTCTCATATATTTTTGTCTCTCTTTTAAAAACACTGTCCATAAAGTTGGTCCAGACCAATTACCAACCTGTTCTACAGTGCTATTGTGATAAACAGCCTGATGTATATATGATATCCTGTTTATCCTCTTACATGTGTACAAAATTATGCAAGTGAGTAATAGAAAAGAGATAAGAACATTTTCCACATGTAAATAACTATTAAAGAAAAACTCCCTGGTTGCCAAATAAATATTATGTATTAGCCAAATCTCTTAAATTAAGCCTCAAACAGTGTTTATAAAGTAAAAACTCATCAAATCAAGCAAGTGAACATGTAGTTGAGTGGTTTCTGTAAAAATAAATAAATAAATAGATAAATAAATAAACAAAGGAATGAATAATTAAAGCCTGGAATATGTTATTCAGTCAAGAGAGTAATAATCTCTGTATGTGTCATCACTTAGCCATATCTTGACATCTGTGAATTGTTTTCTCTTTGGTCTTTTAACTAAAATATTTTTGTCCATTTAAAACAAGTATACACAAGGTTTTAATGGAGTCTAAAGAAGGTCGGTCATCTTGTTTTAAAATCAGCAGAAAAGTTAATGGTCAGTCAACTATTATATGGATGACATTTCTCAAAAATGAAAGAAAGGGATATTTCATCCAAAAGAAAACAGAAAAGAACAGGATATAATGTAAAACATAAAATAAATATACAAAAATTAAGATATATTAATTATATGTAATATTTTTCATGCATATTTGCACATATATGAAAAATAAAAATTACAGAAAACACAGAAATAAAACGAAAGAAATTTTTGCAAAAATGAGGGTGAAAATTAGTTTCCAGAAAACAGAAGTGGTATGTCAGATAGATTTAAGCTGTCATTAAGTCTGACTAAAATGGCAATGTTCCCAATATAAGACAATAAAAGATGCTTATGCCACAGCTTGTCACACCAAGTCAGTATTTATAAACAAAGCAAAATGTATTTTCATATGTTTTCTTTTTGTCACTTATTATTTAGAGATAGAATTCTAAAGCATTTAAACATCTTTTAAAATTGGAACAGAAATTTTACATTGAAAAAAATGAATTGTTAACAATCATTTGAAATTAAATAATAGTACATGAACTAATAATATGTTGTGATTTTAGAGGCCTTGGGCAAGAGCATTTCTATTTCAGATCCCACAAAAGGCCACAATAAGATCCTAGTGCAGAAAAAAATTAAAGCTCAATGTGTGTGATACCTGCAATTTCTAGAATGCTCATTGTGGAAATGGATGGCCTGAGGCTTTGGCAGTAGAATTAATCAAACATGTGTCTTCCATTAATTTTGACCTGTAAACCAGCATCTGACCTCCTGAAGAGAAAGTCATGAATTTTGTAATGAGATACAAAATAGAACAATTGTAACTCTTGCTTTGAGAATATTTATTCTGAAAATGTTTTCCTCAGCTAACAGGATGATTTTATTATGGTTTGGCACTAGTTTAAAAATCACAGAATCAAAGATACCTACCCTAATAAGGGTCTCTCATATAAGTAAAAGTGCTCTTCAAAATTGAAGCGTCGATGAGAGATAAATGTATCACTTACTTGCCCACAATAATTTACAAGAGGATTGCTTTAAATTGCCACTGTTCAGATCTTTACAAAAGTTTTTCCAGGTGTTCATAGTCAGAAGAGGGTGAGTACATTTTCCAGGTTTGCTTTTCTAATTTTAGTTGTTTACAGGGAAGGACCTCCCAAATGGATACTTTGAAATTTCTGACACCTTAAATGATGAGATATGCCAGTTATTGATTTAATATTGTACTTAATTTAGAAATACTTTAATGTTTGATTGAATGATTAGGAAGGTCTCAATCAAAAAGACCTATTTTTTAATATTTCTAATACAATATTTATGAACCGTTTTGAACACATTCATTATATAAACCTTTCATATTAATATGACAAATGGAAATTTATTTTCAGTTTTTGATCTATTCATGTATGTTGATGACATTTTATTATGAATAATTTAATAAAATGATTTATATATTATAATACCATTTCTAGGACTGGTACGAAAGAATTCTATACATTGAATGGATTCAAAAGCAAATGTTGCCCCCTAATATCATTGGAGGCTGGAAGATCGATATGACAGCAAAGGCAGGATTACACTCTGATGAGTCTTCTCTCAAGATTTTGCTTTCAACTACTGTGTTATCTTCCCAAGTTCAATGATCTAACTATACTATGAGACATTGGTATTATTTTAGAAAAGAACATGCTATATTTAACATATATAATGGTAGTAGATTTGAGGAGGCTCACATTTCATACTGGTTGAATGAATTCCACTGGAACAAGATAACACTATCTCTATCATTTCTATATTCATTGAAGGGCCAGGTCAGAACTATCTATTGTTTTGTTATTGTTTGGCAATAGGTATCAACATGTCAGAAAAACTGGAAATTTTTCATATTCCAGTTCCCTGTATTACTAAGATCAAAACATAAAAAAAAACTACATTTGAAGAAACATCAATGTGGTAGGCACATCCAGGTAGAAGACACAAGTTACAGAAGTATAGGTGTTTGTCATTATTGAAGAGTAACTTTATGTTTCCTTACTTTAACGTATGCTATATTTTGATAAATTTTCCATTATAGTACACATTTTTAAAAACAGTAGATATGATGAGAAACAGGTGAACACAATTTCTTTGGAAAACAGACTTTTAAAATAAAAGTTAACTACTGGTTTCTACAATGACATGAGAGTATTCTACCCCTTTTTTATTTGATTTAGTGGGGATTTTATAAAAGTGAACCGATTCCTGACAGACTATTCAATTGGTCAATGGTCTGAAATTAGATAAATCATGGGCACTAGGGGAAATCTTACTACGGTTATCTGGCTAAAAGAAGATGATAGTAATTTTACTACTAATCACAATTTCTTATACCTACAGAACTGAGAATTGCTCAACTTTCTTCACAGAAAAGTTTCTTGAAGTAGATTATAATTAACATAAACAACTGCAATTGTACAAAATGAGATTTTGGAATACTTAGCGCAAAGGAGCCTTTCTTTATTAAATCCTTTCCCTCAAGGCTAGCAGGTCTAAAAGGGAAATATAGGGAGACAGAGTATAAACACCAAAGTTTGTGGGGCCTCCAAGGAAAAGCATCATCCAGAATTATCAGGGATGATACATACATAAACTCACAACACCTTGAAGAAGATTTGTGCAATTTAAAACCAGATAAAGATCTCAAAACTGATCAGGGAAAATGGACACAAAATTCTACCTATAGCCATGAAGCGAGTTGTAATTGATCTTCTAGGGAATATCATCAAATAAATCACCCGCACTCCAGAGAAGGCTTGATGACAATGAGCAGTTGCCCAACACAAAATGGATTTCATGTTTCTTGTGTGTGTGTGTGTGTGTGTGTGTGTGTGTGTGTGTGTTTGCTTGCTTGCTTTGTTTTGCTTTCATTGGAAAATAAGGAATATAATATTTGAGTGACATTAGAAAGGGCATTAGAAAATTATGACAGAAGTTGGGCAAGGGTGAAGAATGTGATGAGAGTATATGTTAAGAAAAATTAATAAAATGCACTTATTAAAAAAACTGAGAAAAATATGGATGGAGTTGGAAACAATTATGAGTTAAGTAAGTCAAAATCAAAAATGAAACAGTGCATGTTTTCTCTAGTATACTAATGTCAGCTTTTAAGAGTCACATATGTGTGTTTCAGTTACAAAATTTAGGTAGGTAGTAAGGGACCAGATGTGGAGAAGGGCATCTCCCAAGAAAAGCACATATCAGTGAAGGACTTTAAAAATACCCTGAAGAGGGGCTGGAGCGATGGCTTAGTGGGTAAGAGCACCAACTGCTCTTCGGAAGGTCCTGAGTTTAATTCCCAGCAACCAAAACCATCTGTAAAGAGATCTGACACCCTCTTCTGGTGTATCTGAAGACAGTTACAATGTACTCACATATAATATTAAATAAATCTTTAACAAAAATTCCCAAAGGAGCTAAAACCATCCAGTGGAAAAAAAGATAGCCTTTTCATCCAATGGTGCTGGTTCACTGGAGGTCAGCATGCAGAAGAATGCAAATTGACCCATTCTTATCTCCTTGTACTAAGCTCAACTCCAAGTGGATCAAGGATCTCCACATAATACCAGACACACTGAAACTAATAGAAAGGAAACTAGGGAAGAACCTTGAACATATGGGCACAAGGGAAAATTTCCTGAACAGAACACCAATAGCTTATGCTCTAAGGTCAAGAACTGACAAATGGGACCTCATAAAATTACAAAGTTTCTGTAAGGCAAAGGACACTGTCAAAAGGACAAAGCGGCAACCAAAAAACTGGGAAAAGATCTTTACCAACCCTACATCTGACAGAGGGCTAATATCCAATATATACAAAGAACTCAAGAAGTTAGACCCCAGAGAGCTAAATAACCCTATTAAAAAATGGGGTACAGAGCTAAACAAAGAGTTCTCACCTGAAGAATATCTAATGGCTGAGAAGCACCTAAAGAAATGTTCAACATCCTTAGTCATTTGGGAAATGCAAATCAAAACAATCCTGAGATTCCATCTCACACCAGTCAGAATGGCTAAGATCAAAATCACAGGAGACAGCAGTTGTTGGCAAGGATGTGGAGAAAGAGGAACACTCCTCCACTGCTGGTGGGATTGAAAGCTGGTACAACCACTCTGGAAAGCAGTCTGGCGGTTCCTCAGAAAACTGGGCATGACACTCCCGGAGGATTCTGTTATATCACTCCTGGGCATATACCCAGAGGCTTCCCCTGCATGAATAAGGACACATGCTCCACTATGTTCATAGCAGCCTTATTTATAATAGTCAGAAGCTGGAAAGAACCCAGATGTGCATCAATGGAGGAATGGATTCAGAAGATGTGGTATATCTACACAATGGAATACTACTCTGCAATTAAAAACAATGAATTCACGAAATTCTTAGGCAAATGGTCAGAACTTGAAAATATCATCCTTAGTGAGGCAACCCAATCACAAAAGAACACACATGGCATGCAGTCACTGATAAGGGGATATTAACCCAGAATCTCAGAATACCCAAGAGACAATTCACTTATCAATAGATTTCCAAGAATATGGAAGGAGAGACCCCTGGTCCTGGAAAGACTGGATGTAGGGGAATACCAGGACAGAGAAGCAAGAGAGGGTTGAATGGGGAACAGAGTGAGGGAAGGGTGCTTATGGGTCTTTCGGGGAGGGAGGAAACGGGAAAGGGGAAATCATTTGGAATGTAAAGAGAAAAAAATATAGAAAATTAAAAAAAAATATCCTGAAGAGAGCAAAAACAAAGCTTTTCCAAAAAAGCATGAACACCCCTGTGGTTGAATTAGGGAAAGGCTGTAAGAAGTTGAAAAGGAGGGCGATCCCATAGGAAGACCATCAGTCTTAATTAACATGAACCCCTGGGATCTTTTCAGAAACTGAACCACCAACCAGGCAGCATACATCAGCTGATATGAGTTCTCCAACACATATACAGTAGAGGACGGCTGTGTCTGGCCTCAGTCAGGGTAGAGGCACTTAGCCCTTGAGAGACTTGAGGCCCCAAAGAGTGGAGAGGCCGGGCAGGGTGTTGGGGTGTATGTGAGTGGGTGTAGACATCCTCTTGGAGACAGGGGAGGAAGAATGGGAGGAGGAACTGTCAGAGGGCAGAACTAGAGAAGAACTAGAGATGGATAACGACTGGACTGTAAAAAGAGAATAAAGATAATTTAAAAAAAAAGAATAAGTGAAATCAAATATTGATCCTTTATGCATTCTGCATATATGTAAGGAGTAACTACAATAAAATATAGAGTTCACTCTTTGTGATGTCTTGACTTTATGTCAGTCTTTATTTTGCTTAAATATTTGAGTCAGACATCACTCAACTAAGTATATAGACATATTATTCAACTGAAAAATAATATGACTTAGATCAAATATATGAACTTGGCTGATTTTTCAATAACCACACGTATGTGTTTGTTTCCTCCATTTCTCTTGCACTTAAATAGTAAAACTTATTCAGTACTACCAATAGACCAGAGTATTTTCTCAAGGTGATGACACTATGTTTGACTCCACAGTTCCTTGACTGAAATGGATTACTGACATCTCATGAAGTTCAATGCCAAATGACTGCCCATCAATGAAAGCATTGTTGGGTTTATGATTACTGGAAAATTAACAGATATTAAGCCATTCTCTAAAACAATGTGCAAAAATATTTCTGGCAGAATCCTTGCTTCATAACTGATGCACTATTAAGCTTCAATGAATCAGGTCAGTTGAAATCCAAATAAAGGAGTTTTGTTTGTCCTGTTCATAAATACTATGCCTGCATAGCTAGTGTTTCTATGCCATGAGATCTGATCTTTTTCTATCAATTATATTTGATGATTTCCACTTTAAATTTGATGTTAGAATTTTCTGTCTTGTTTGTACCTTGTGGTCCTTGTTTATATATTTGTGTTATAATTTGGTGTATATTAACATGATTGACAAAAAGATAAATTTTGGAATTCTTATAGACAAATGTTTTTTTAAAATAATATATTACACCAGAGAGTATATCTAAAATTAAGGCCTGTACTTTCACTTATGTGTCTAAACTACTACCACAGATGAAAGAAGACTGTTATCATCAATTGAAAGAGAATATATAAATAAACACATCCCATTACTGAACTCATATATATATGTATATATACATATATATATATATAATTTTCAATGCCTGATTATTGTATTATCATCATTACATTTCATTAAAGCCTTTTAATGAAACCTGATGATATTCCTTTGTCTTCCATCCTTTCCTCACTCAAAGAAGTTTTACTTGCCCATAATGACCTCACAGGAACCTTACTGGAAGAACAATCAATTTCTTCTACATAGTGAGCCCTAATATACATTTTTGTTTTATTTTCCTTCAGTTTTATTTTTTAACTAAATTAAATAATATCTCATGGTTTTATTAAGTATATACAGTTGTTTTTAATCATACAACAACCTGGAGAAGAACTCATTGCCTCAATAACCATCAACACTATAATAGTGGGACACAAAATTGTTATTTGATTGAAAGTATCCAGTTTCATCTGTAAATTACATCATTCCTTCATATTTGATAAGACAACTTACAGAAATTGCAAAGTGTTTGATTCTCAGAGTTCAGAAACTTTCTCTTAGTTTACTGAGAGAAAAACCTAACCCAAGAGCTTTGGAGAGCTTCTTTTGTATTTGCAATGGCCATGTCCTGATATATCTACAACATTTTTTTCTTCATTGATTCTCATCACCCTCAAAAGAGAGGATGTGAGAGACAACTGACCTGGTTAGGAAAACATTGTGGCAAACAGGAGATGAGTGGGTAAAGAATAATGTAGACAGGAAGGTCCCAAGAGAAGTTCTCCAGTAGAGCATATAGATAATTGATTTATATATAGAGAAAAGCTGAGTCTGGGTATTTTAACAGTCAGGAGCTTCTCTTACAATTTACTATTACATCTTTGAAATATAGGAGCAAACTTGCTTCACCTCTGACTTTTCCATAATGAAGTTTATGAATCACTGAAATATTCACAGGACACAATATTGGATTCTTTTAGTAAAGTTATTTTTCTTCAAACTGATAAATTCAAATACCTTTCAAAAACTTCATTCTCTGTATTCAATTATACTCTTTGAGTATTCTTTCATGTCTTTTTTTACCAAAGGGAATTGGCTCCACCTTGATTTTGATGATTAATCACATGCAGCAGGGAAAAATATCTGTACTATTCTAATTTTGTGAACACAGAGGTGACTTCAGGGAAGATCACCTGACTCAGGATATAACAAGCATGAGAAGCAAAGGTATTACTCAGATTTAATATTTAATAGAACATCCTCATATCAGTTATTTCTGAGAAAATGTAAATGACATTTGTCTGATGTTCCCATGGGAAAAGTATCATTTGTAATGTCAAGAGGAAAGCCACACTGTATAACATAGATTAAGCAGGATTGAAATTTGTAGCAAAAATTATTTTATTTAATTTCTAGCACCAAATATCATTTGAATTTTATAATAGTGGACAGGTTGACACATTTACTCAAAAAAACAAAGATGCTGTTTCTGATAGTTTTCCTTTTATCATGTCTTATATCACAGTATGTTTAAAACTAATTATATATTATGTATAAAGGGATGTGCAAAGTGTCAGTGAGCAATTGGCAGAGTCTGCGGGCAGAGGGCAAGGACAACTGGAGGGATTTGGTTCTTATAGTCAACAACATGTGTCAAGAGTTTGAACTCAAATCAGCTTTAAAAAGAGTATGTGGCAAATCTCTTTCTTTCAGTAAGCATATACATTGTAGGTAATAAATATGGGAATCCAAAAGAGAATACCACACACACACATAAACACACACACACACACACACACACACACACACACACACACACACATTAAGGAATTCTGTTTGAGCAGCTAAATCTGTCGATATGCTACGCATTTACTCTCTTGAAAGTTAATACCAACATATCTATTGAAAAACACAGAAACTATTCTTTTCCTAATTTTTCACATGGATAATTGTCACTTCAAGAGGGAATAATTCATGGGGAACAAATAATTAGAGATAATGTTTTGATTTTTGGAAGAATGGGGACACACAGAAAAGGTTTGTAAATGTAGCTGTTAGTGAATCAAATTTACTATCTCTAAATGAACACATAGAATTATATTCATGGGTTCTTGCACTGAATATGTGACTGAAGTCCATATTATCCTCCTGAAGTAAACTGGAATGACTCAAAATAAACTTCCTTAATGAAAATTAATAAAGGTGGTTTTATATGCCTGAATTTTACTTTCTATGCATACATAATAGCTACTTAATTTGTTTTAAAGTACCAAATGTATTTATGAATCCAAATTTATGATATAATTATATAGCTATTAAGTGATATATTTAATAGTTAAACAAAATATGAATATAAGAAGTCCTACTAAAAATTAAAAATGTTTTCATTAATTAACTAATTAAATTTTTTACTTTACATCCCAATAACAAGAGCATCTTCCCTTCTTTCCTCTCTTCCCATTTCCTACCTCTCACCTACCCTTCTCCATGCCCCCTTCCTTTTCTCCTCAGCCAAGTGGATGCCTCCCACAAGTATCAATCTTCCTTGGCATATCAAGTTGCAGAATGATTAAGCACATCTTCTATTGAGGCTAGAAAAAAACAGCATAGTTAGGGGAAAGGGATCCAAAATCAGGCAGAATAGTTGCAGAGAGCCCCTGCCTCTGCTGTTAGAAGTTCACATAAAAAGAGCTAGCTGCCCATAAGTTACAAACTTGTATGGAACCTATGCATGTTCTCTGGTTTTTCTGGTTAGTGGTTCAGTCTCAATGAGATTCTATGGCCCAGGTTGGTTGATTCTGTAAGTTTTCTTTTGGTGTCCTTGAGATCTCTGGCTCCTTCAATCCTTCCTTCAGGGTCTTCCACAAGATTTCCTGAGCTTTACTAAAAGTTTGACTGTGGATCTGTGCATCTGGTTCCATTAGTTGCTGGGTGAAGCCTCTCAGGAGACAGTTATGTTGAACTCCTCTCTGTAATTATAGCAGAATATCTTTATAAGGGATTTGAGGTGTTAGCTCTTTTTCATGGGATGGACCTCAGGTGGGATATCCATTGGTTGACCAATTCCTCAAATTCTGCTCTATATCTTGTATGCACAACAAGTTGTGGATGAAAGATTTTGTGCATGGATTGGTGTCTCCATCCCTCCATTGGAAATTTTGACTGGCTATAGGAGGTGCTCATTTCTTGTTTCATATACCCTGTTGCTTGGAATCTTAGCTAAGGTCACCCACATAGATTCCTGGGAGATTTTCTTGTTATACATTTCTAGGGATCATCTCAGGAATGTCCTCTTCCCTCACTGATTTTACTTCTCTCTCCCAGTTCTTTCTTCCTCTATCCTCACAACACTTGATGTTCCTGTCTCCCCCCAGTCCCATCCAGTTCTTTCCCTCCAGTGTCTATTTTATTTCACTTTCTGAATGAGATTCAAGCATTCTCCCTTGAGCTCTCTTGTTGCTTAGCTTCTTTGACCTGTGTACACAGTACTATGGTTATTATGCACTTTTTTTTACTATTTTAGAATAACAAACATCTATGTATTTAAAACTGACAAGTTAAACAGTTACATTCTATGGGTAAAATCACAATAAATAAGTTTATGACCATTCAGAAAAGATTTTTCTTGCCAGAAATATAATATATATACATATATATATATTAGTAGCAAATCAATAATATGCCATAAAAACGATTAATTTTATAAGACACTAAGTTCACAACATTCGTGTTTAAGTGGTGAATGAGAATACTAATATAAATATTAATGAAAAAACATTTCTTGTACTCTTTCAGTGACTATATAATGAAATTAGATAAATCATAAACATTTTATGATAATCAGTTGACAGTAGCACACATCTAGTTGTTTAGGAAGAAAAGCATGAACATGTGATAGAGATGTTTGTTCAGTCATTTAAAGTGCTGTCATACTCCTTCCGAACTTCAAATGTTCATCACTCAAGACAGCATTATTCAACTCAACTTAGCTGTTATGCCAGTGAAATTAATTTATGAGTTAAATATTCAGTTTATAATAACATAAAGATCCCATATGGTGAACTGAGCATTACTAAACTCTAAGCCATTCTTTTGTGTAAGAGCAAGGCAGAGGTGAACTCTCACTGAGAACTTTAAAGAAACATATGTGAGCACCTTTGGAATTCATAGACTGTGTGTGACCTTGCTCTTCCCTTAAGAAACTAACTGGGCTATAGATATATCTGCTGTGCCTGAGAAACCCAAGATACATTGATCTCAGTGTTTTGTTCAGCTTTTGTTTTTCTGTGATTGTCTCCATTTACTTTAAAAAGAGTCTTGTTCTGAGAGGTGGGAGCAGTGCTTATATATGAATATAAGGCTATGATGTATAATGTATAGTATATGAGTATAAGGCTATGATATAGAATGTATAGTATATGAGTATAAGGCTATGATGTAGAATGTATAGTATATGAGTATAAGGCTATGATGTAGAATGTATAGTATATGAGTATAAGGCTATGATGTAGAATGTATAGTATATGAGTATAAGGCTATGATGTGGAATGTATAGTATATGAGTATAAGGCTATGATGTGGAATGTATAATATATGAGTATAAGGCTATGATGTAGAATGTATAATATATGAGTATAAGGCTATGATGTGGAATGTATAGTATATGAGTATAAGGCTATGATGTGGAATGTATAATATATGAGTATAAGGCTATGATGTAGAATGTATAGTATATGAGTATAAGGCTATGATGTAGAATGTATAGTATATGAGTATAAGGCTATGATGTGGAATGTATAATATATGAGTATAAGGCTATGATGTGGAATGTATAATATATGAGTATAAGGCTATGATGTAGAATGTATAGTATATGAGTATAAGGCTATGATGTGGAATGTATAATATATGAGTATAAGGCTATGATATGGAATGTATAGTATATGAGTATAAGGCTATGATGCGGAATGTATAATATATGAGTATAAGGCTATGATGTAGAATGTATAGTATATGAGTATAAGGCTATGATGTAGAATGTATAATATATGAGTATAAGGCTATGATGTAGAATGTATAATATATGAGTATAAGGCTATGATGTAGAATGTATTATATATGAGTATAAGGCCATGATGTAGAATGTATAGTATTGAACGTTGATCTATAAGTGAGAGCAGTAAATTGGTTTCTAATGCCCATGATCTCACTGGATTCAAGAGCTTCTTAGGTTTTCAGTACCAGGCAATTTCCTTATGTTGAGTGGGTTCTAGATTCCATTAGACAGCTGCACTTTACCACCAACTTGTGAGTGTCACATACAGAACCTCTGTAGATAGCTTGCCATACTGGTCATTGCTTTGTTCCACCTCTATTTAAGTTTGGTAGGGACGGTTTAATTGCTTTCCTCCCTTGGCAGATCGCATACTAATGCATGTATGGCTCAGGGAGTCCTGAAAGAGAGGAATATAACTGTTGTAAGAGATAGAATAGCAGGAAGTCTGTACTAAAAGAGCTGGGTGTATAAACAAGACCACAGAATTGCAGGTTAACTTGGAATGGTGAAATTTCAAGGGTCCCACCTCATAGATTAAGAGCTACAGGAAACTCCTAACTACTGAAAGAAGGTAAATTAGAGTCTTCTAGGGATGGGCACCATTATTAGTTGTTCAATGTAGAGAAATCAGACAGAAAACTGTATACACACAAACAAATGAAGCATATTGAACAGTATATGTATACATATATATATGTACATATATGTATATATGTGTTTATATACATGTGCATATATGATGTGTATAAATGTGTGTGTGCCTCCATATGCATATACAATAATATATGCATACATATGTACATACACACATACACACATACACACATACATACATACATACATACATACATATAAAGAAAAATAAGCTATCATTCTGAGAGCACAGCATGGGAATTGTTGGAGGAAGGAAAGAGCAGGTAAAAAGCTCACTAAAAAATTAGAATCAATCTAACACATATCCTATACTCTACATGTGCTCAGTAAAATGATGATGTTCACAAAAATCAATGCTTCTAGAAATTTTCATGCTATATGGTGGAAATCTAGAATAGAACATCCATTTTACTTCTGTGTCTCATTACCATTGTATACCTGATGAAAACAAGTGACCAAATAGATTTTAGTACATCAACAGCATCCCATGATTGAGATTAATGAAGCCAGTAAACACCTGGGAAACTTCAATACATTGCTTGCTGTTAAGTCAGGGATGAAGATGTATATTCAGCAAACTCAGGAAACAAGCCTTCTTCTTGCAGAGTGACTTTCACCATCAGTATCTCCTGAGAGACTTCTGAGAAATTTCAAAATGGATTACTTCTGCTTGATTTAAAATACATGTCACCTAGGACTCACACAAATTAATAATTGAGTAACTACTTCAGAGATTCAGTGGATTGAGTGTAGATGACGACTGGGCTATTTTAGCTTCAAGAATGGCATTTACATAGGACAAAAAAAATGATGTTAATGAAGTGAACCTGGAGGTACACCTGGATGCAGATGTAGGAAAGGAAGCACTTGAGCTTGACCTGTATTCATCCTCAAGAAAGTCATGTAGTTTCAAAAAAAAAAAAAAAAGACAATGCTTCACATAGGTAATCCTGCTGCCTTCTCACTTCCAATATGAATCTCAACTTCTGCAGTACAGTCCTAGCAATCCTCAGCATTGAACTTCAGAACTTCCACTTTTTTTTCAGAGATTTGAAGAAAAGAGATACCTAGCTTTGTGTGTGCACATGGGTATGTATGTGTGTAGGCAGGTATGTGTGTGCACATGGGTATGTGTGTAGGTAGGTATGTGTGTAGGTAGGTATGTGTGTAGGTAGGTATGTGTGTAGGTAGGTATGTGTGTGCACATGGGTATGTGTGCAGGTAGATATGTGTGTAGGTAGGTATGTGTGTAGGTAGGTATGTGTGTAGGTAGGTATGTGTGTAGGTAGGTATGTGTGTAGGTAGGTATGTGTGTAGGTAGGTATGTGTGTAGGTAGGTATGTGTCTGTGTCTGAGCTCTTTCTCTTAGTTGTAGAGAATGATAAATAACAATTAATCTATAAAAATCATATAACAAATACATTTCACCATTGATGGCATTTTGGTCAATAAAATGACTTTTGTCCTTTATATAAATATTAATCCAATGAGCTATTGTTAAAATGCTTTATTAACCACCGGGCGGTGGTGGTGCACGCCTTTAATCCCAGTGCTTGGGAGGCAGAGGCAGGCGGATTTCTGAGTTCGAGGCTAACCTGGTCTACAGAGTGAGTTCCAGGATAGCCAGGGCTACACAGAGAAACCCTGCCTCGAAAAACTAAAAAAAAAAAAAAAAAAGCTTTATTAAATGTTATTAAAGTTACTTTTCAGGTTAAATATTTATTTAGTATATGTTTTGAAATTTTACCATATAAAACTGCCAAATAGGAACCTAATACAGGTTTCCATAAATACACAAAGTGTCAAATTTCATTTAAAATTGAAAACCTAAGAAATAGATATATATGGTCTATTTTTTGTATCATCCCTGACAGGAATCTAGACTATTCCTTAAATATTTGTTTACGTAATTATTAGCCAATAAATGACCTTTAGGACTGTCAATTAAAATAACACAACAAAAATGTTCATAGCTTTTGTCAGTTCTAATTAATTGTTTCTAAGTGGTCACAAATGCCACATATTAAGCTAATTTGGGAAAGTGTCATGGTTTCCAGCTGTCATCCCAAAACAAAACTTCAAAAATAATGTTTTGATATAGTTTAACCATGATCTTGCTACATAATCCAGCCTGGCCTTGAACATTTTTATCAATTATACTCTATGTCCTGATGCATGAGATTCAAATGTACACCAATATTCTCAGATCACAAATTCATTTTATTGGTTACATGATAAAATATTTACAAAATTCAAATGAATCAAGTACTCTGACATTATAAGCGATGTGAAAATACACTAATGGTGTAAAACAAAATTCATAAATTACTGAATAAAATTATGATCGAATGAATAGTGTTCAATTAGACAAACTACTGCTTTTTTTACTCAAATGAAGATTATTATAGGCACATCCCTATGTTCTTGGAAGAGGATCAATTTGTGTTTTGTATAGCTAGTGACTTGTTTATTATCTTCAAAGCAGGAGATAAACCAGTAAAGCAGAGTCTATTAAGAAGCAGAAATCTCAGAGATCATCACTAGTTTCTTCAATATAGTAAAGTATGACAAAGATTATGAAATATATAAACAGTAAAAAAAATATATGGACAACAAATTAATAACAAACTATAGAAGACAGAGCATATTGATGTAGTCCAGAGCCCAAGGTATATTGACACTGAAAGCCATGATGGAGCTTGTGTTCAAGTTCAGTTTTGTATGTCACAAAATAACTGTGTAGCTGGAGTTTCTATTTCTGCACAAATATCATGACCAAGAAGCAAGTTGGGCAGGAAAGAGTTTATTTGGCTTATACTTCCACACTGCTGTCCATCACCAAAGGAGGTCAGGACTAGAACTCAAGTAGGTCAGGAAGCAGGAGCTGATGCAGAGGACATGGAGGGATATTATTTACTGGCTTGCTTCCCCTGGATTGCTCAGTTTGCTTTCTTATAGAACCCAAGACTACCAGCCCAGGGATGGCACCACACACAATGGGCCCTCCCTCTTGATCACTAATTGAGAAAATGTCTTACAGCTGGACTTCATCAAGGCATTTCCTCAAATGAAGCTCTTTTTCTATTATAACCCCAGCCTGTGACAAGTTGACACACAAAACCAGCCAGTACAATTGTCTCCTTGCCAACTTGACACACAAACACATCACTATTAAGCCTCAACCCTTACTTTCTTATTCCTCCCCAAGATCTAAATAACTTTAAAAGTCACATAGTCTTTGCAAATTCTTAGAAATTAAAATTTCAATCCCTTTAAAATATCCAATCTCTTTTAATATCCAAAGTCTTTTTATAACTCAAAATCTCTTAACTGTGAGCTCCACTAAAATACCTTCTTATTTCAAGAGGGAAAATATCAGGGCACAGTCACAATCAAAATCAAAGTCAAACTCCAACTGTCCAGTGTCTGTGGATCCACTCACGATCTTCTAGGCTCCTTCAAGGGCTTGGGTCAGTTCTCCAGCTCTGATCTTTGTAGCACACACCTTGACTTCTAGGTTCCAGATGCCTGTATTCCACTGTTCCTGCTGTTTTCAGTGGTCATCTCATGGTACTAGCATCTCCAAAACACTGCTGTCTTCCCTTGTAACTAAGCTTCACCAATAGCCTCTCATAGGCTTTCTTCATGATGGCAAGCCTCATCTTCTTTGCATGACCCCTTCAGTCCTGGGCCATCAATTGCAACTGAGACTTCACCTTCACGAATGGCCTTCCATGACATCTCATAGTGCAAAGTCTCAGCTCTCTTCATGACCCCTTCATTCCTTCAAAACCAGTACCATCTGGGTGACTCTTATATATTACCAAGTCCCGCTGCAGCATGAGGTACAACCTTTGCTATCTCTGGAACACAGCATCTCTGTGAAAACAAAACAAAACAAAAACAAAAAAAAAACCAAACAAACAGAAAAAGCACTTCCCAGAAAACTTCACCTGGTCCCTTCTTAATCAAAGTCAATATCTTAGCTCCAACTAACCAGCATCAATAGTCCCAGTAACACAAAGTTTTGCTTTAATGATTCTGATATCTTGTTAATCACAGCTGATTCTTCAGACCCAGGTAACCAAAACCAGAGAATTTTCATAATCAAAACATGGCCCTGATAAGAGGCTTTAATCTTCCCTCTGAAAATTCACAAGAAGCCAGACCATCATAGTCTGCACTGATGACTACATTATCTTCCAAGCTCCTACAAAACATCCCACAAGACTTTAAACATCAAATGGGTCATCTAACCCAAAGTTCCAAAGTCCTTCCACAGTCCTCCCCAAAACATGGTTGGATAGTCACAGGAATACCTCACTACACTGGTACCTATTTGACTTAGTCAGGGTTTCTATTCCTGCACAAGCATCAAGAACAAGAAGCAAGTTGGGCAGGAAAGGGTTTATTCAGCTTACACTTCCACATTGTTGTTTATCACCAAAGGAGGTCAGGACTGGAACTCAAGCAAGTCAGGATAAAGGATACATGATGCAGAGGTCATGGAGGGATGTTTATTACTGGCTTGCTTCCCCTGGATTGCTCAACTTGCTTTCTTATAGAACCCAAGACTACCAGTCCAGATGGGCCCTCCCACCATTGATCACTAATTGAGAAAATGCCTTACAGCTGGATCTCATGGAGGCATTTCCTCAACTGAAGCTATTTTCTCTGGGACAACTCCAGCCTGTGTCAAGTCGACACAGAAAACCAATCAGTACAAACTGAATAGTACAGAGAGGTTAAGAATTTCAAATATTTACATTAACTTCTAATATATATGTGTATGTATATGTATCCCCTATAATTTTAAAGACTTACAACAGAAAGTAAAATAAGATGAATTAAGTAGTATAATACGTGTAGTTAAAATTTCCAGAAGAATATAATTGATATGAGAGAGTAGAGTCAACTGATTTTTAGAATTATTTATTTAATGATTTATACCCTTTCCTTCTAGCAAGTGTTAAATTGGCTAAATATTTACTTCACAAGAAATATCAATAATCAGAATAAAATTTGATGGGCAATAGTAGACATTATTAAAGCAAGTTAAAAATTCTAATGTACTTTTTTTAGCATTTCATTTTTCACCACAGGATATCACTACATAGAAAAGACTGACATGGGATTCATTAGCAAGCTAACCATCCTACTTTCTCTTCCCTCCAAGTATTAGCATTTCAAGTGTGAGCAACGAATTCTAGTGTGAAATTTCTTAACTAAACTCAATTTATCTTGATACTTTTTCTTGAGAGGGAGGAAGTAAGTTCTTTTATACAAAAATATGCACACAACTTTTCTTTTCTTTTATATGGCTTACTTGTGGATGGTCTGTTGGCTTACCTGGTATTGAAAAAAGAAACTATTTTTTATTATCAAAAATCTCCTCTGTTTTGTTATTAGTAACAGAAAAACTTCAGCTTGTTCTTTTTCATCTTCTTAGATTATTAGGACTCAGATAAATTGACTACAAGCACAAAGGACTGAGTAATGTAGACCTGAAATAATCCTTTGTAGGATGAATGAAAGCTGACAAACTCGATTACAGTTTGAACTGTCTTTTTGTGTATAAATGTGATTTAATGGAAATCTGATTTTCAATAAACCTGACTTTCTTTATGATTTATAATAGCTAGCCGTAGGTTACCCAGATTCATTCTATAACATAAAGCAGCACAAGGCCCTCTTTAGTGATATGGAAATTTTCAGCCAGCCAAGAATCAGGACCTTTATTTCTGATTAGAAGGTATGAAATGTGTGAATTGCACTGATGACCTGACATTGACCTACATAATCTGACCCTTGTCTCCTTATCATTTTTTATTACGTAACGAAATATGCAAAATAACCTTTAAGATCACATATAGTAAGCAACTCTTCAACATCCTATTCTTCTATTTCATATCTGTTTATGTTAGATAATTGGAAAATGAAATTGTTCAAGGGGAAATGTTCCTGTATCCTGTTATAACAAGGAACTGAATTCTATAGGGGAAAAAAGTGGAGTGTGAGTAACTAAATCTTCTTTGAAACTCAAAGATCAAAGACAAGCCACATTTTGTTACAAGACTTGATACTGCCACCAAAACATAAGAGGGTTATGTTGAGTTATACAGTGCTGGTAATGAGGAACACATTTATTTCTTTTTCTATCCAGAAGTAAGAGTGGAAATGCAGTTGAAGTTTAAAGAAGTCTAGTCTAATTAAATATACAAATTGAGGCTTCAAAATGGATTTCTAGGTTCAAATAACTTTTAATAGTTAAGAGAACAGGACTTCCTTGAGAAAGCAATATGCTAAACAACAAAAGTTTTATGTTTTAAATCATCCTTCTCTGCTTTGATAAGGGCATCTGACACTTTTATTAGAATACTTTTGGGTTCAAAGAATTGAATTTTCACATCTCCCACTTATGATAGGACAATGACACTGAACTGACACCAATACCAAATGGACCACAACTTTATTTCATCCTATAATATAGTATCAATGTCAAAACAATGACAAAATATCTGAGCAGATAAGTGTGTAACCCAGAGCACACACAGAGAGTATTATTTGCAAGTTATATTTAGACTTCTACAAGCTTGTCATAGCATCCATTCTCTCTCTCTCTCTCTCTCTCTCTCTCTCTCTCTCTCTCTCTCTCACACACACACACACACACACACACAGACACACACACACACACATACACAGTTCAAAGATTTTTTTCAAAGAAAGTAATTAAAAGGAAATGTGATATTATATTACAGCATCATAACAGGCAGGTGACTGATGAAATTCTAAATCAGTTCCATTTCATGATAAGTGTAGTATTCCCTGAGCCCATTATTTTACTTTATTATCCATATATTAGATGTAAAATTGGACAAACATACTCAAAAGATGGTAGATTATACATTTTTTCCACATGAATTGTAAACTATTGTAGTAGGAAAGTCATCCTTTTGCATCTTCCATGAACAAAAATTGATTATTCAGAAAACTCTGTATGTTTTGCTCAGTATTTCCAGAAGAATATAATTGATATAGGAGATTAGAATCAACTGATTTTTAGAATTATTTATTTAATGATTTATAACCTTCCTTTCTAGCAAGTATTAAACTGAATAAACATTTACTTCACAAGAAATATCAATAATCAGAATAAAATTTGATGGGCAATAGTAGGTATTATTAAAGAAAGTTAAAAGTTCTAATGTATTTTTAGCATTTACTTAATTTTTCACCACAGTACAAACTGGAAAGGAAGAAGTCAAAATATCACTATTTGAAGATGATATGATAGTATAGTTAAGCGACCCCAAAAATTCCAAAAGGGAACTCCTAAACCTGATAAACAACTTCAGCAGATTGGCTGGATATAAAATTAACTCAAACAAATCAGTGTCCTTCCTCTATTAAAAGGATAAAGAGGTTGAGAAAGTGTTAGAGTCCATCGGAAGACTCTCACAGAGACCGGAATCACTGCAATCCGCAAGAGGTTCAATGTCCCAATGTACTTTGGGGCCCCCCAGCACGCAGGCAAGAGGAGACCCCAAGCTCACAAAGCATACCCTTTTTATAAACATTTTGGTGGGGAGTTCAGCAGTCGCCTGAGTTGGACCACTTCGATTGGTTACCCTGAGCAACATTCAAAATTATTGGTTAACTCAAATGGGAGGTTCTCTGCCATTCGGCCCTGTCCTGCCCACCTTGTCGTATTAGTGTTATTTCCTGGCATTGTCTTTTTTATCAAGTCACTTCCCTCTCTGTCCTCACTCTAGGCAGGGTAATTCTCTGTTTAGGCCATTTCCTTATTTGTCCTTCCCCAGGCACTCCTGGGTGGAATAGAAAGTTTCAGTCTGGCTGTGAGCCCCCATCCTTAGTCATGGGGAGCAGGCCTCCTGTTTCTGACAGGATTCTCACAAAAGAAAGTAGAAAAACAACTTCCTTCACAACAGTCACAAATAATATAAAATACCTTGGCATGACTCTAACTAAACAAGTAAAATTATGACAAGAACTTCAAATCTCTGAAGAAAGAAATAGAAGAAGATCTCAGAAGATGGAAAGATCTCCCATTCTCATGGATTGACAGGATTAATATAGTAAAAATGACTATATTGCCGAAAGCAATCTATAGATTCAATGCAGTCCCAATCAAACTTCCAACTCAATTCTTTATAGAATTAGAAAAAACAACTCTCAAATTCATCTGGAATAACACAAAACCCAGGATAGTGAAAACTATTCTCAACAATAAAAGAATGTTGGGGGAATCACCATTCCTTTCCTCAAGCTTTAGTAATGAGCAATCATGATAAATAAACAAAAACAACAACAACAAAAAAAAAAAAAAACCTGCATGGTATTGGTACAGTGACAGTCAGGTAGATCAATGGAATAGAACTGAAGGCCAAGAAATGAACCCACACACCTATGGTCACTTGATCTTTGGCAAAAATCTGAAACCATCCTGTGGAAAAAATACAGCATTTCACCAAATAGTGCTGGTTCAACTGGCATTCGGCATGTAGAAGAGTACAAATTGATCCACTCTTGTCTCCCTTATAAAGTTCAAGTTCAAGTGGATCAAGAACCTCCACATAAAACCAGACACACTGTACCTAATAGAAGAGAAAATGGGGAAAAATCTTGAATACATGGACACGGGAGAAAATTTCCTGAACAGAACACCAATGACTTATGCTCTAAAATCAAGAATTGACAAATGGGACCTCATAAAATTACAAAGATTCTTTAAGGCAAAGGACACTGTCAATAGGACAAAATGGCAAGCAATATATTGGGAAAAGATGTATACCAATCCTACATCCGGTAGACAGCTAATATCCAATATATACAAAGAACTCAAGAAGATAGAGTTCAGAGAACCAAATAATCCTATTAAAAATGGGGAACAGAGCTAAATAGAATTCTCAACCGAGGAAATTTGAATGGCTGAGAAGCATCTAAGGAAATGTTCAACATATTTAGTCATCAAGGAAATGAAGCTCAAAACGACCCTGAGATTCCACCTCACACCAGTCAGATGTGATGCTGCCTGGGGCTACATATGAACTGGTTATCGGGTTCTCTGGATGGAGAGCTGGAGGAAGAAAATGGGGTAATGAGAAAAACATGGACCAAGACAACATGCTGTTCCAACTCCATCCTTTATTTTGGGGACCAACAATTTAAGGTTTCAGGCATGACCCTTCCCCCAAGGTTGAGAGTCTGCTCAGCAGGGCTTCAGCTCCACTGCTCAGTGGATGTTGGTTCCACTGCTCTGTGGGGAGGCTGAGGTGTTTTTCAGAAATATGCAGGCAGCTGGCTCCTCTGGGGACACTGCAAATCCCTGAAGAACAATGGACTTCACCTTGGTCCTAGAGCTTCAGGAGGTGGGGGATACTATGGATAACTGAGGTCTGGAAATTCCTGCTCAGAAAGCAGAGTGGGGGAGGGTACAAGAATGGCTAAGATCAAAAACGCAGGGGACAGAAGATGCTGAAGAGGATGTGGAGAAATAAAACACTCCTCCATTGCTGGTGGGATTGCAAGCTAGTACAACCACTCTGGAATTCAGTTTGGCAGTTCCCCAGAAAATTATACATACCACTACCTTGAACCCAGCTATACCCCTCCTGGGCATATACCCTGAAGATGCTCCAATATGTAATAAAGACACATGCTCCACTATGTTCATAGCTGCCATATAATATCCAGAAGCTGGAAAGAACCCAGATGTCCCTCAACAGAAGAATGGATGCAGAAGATGTGGTACATTTACACAATGAAATACTACTAAGGTATTAAAAACAATGTCTTCATGAAATTTGCAGGCAAATGGATGAATCTTAAAATATCATCCTGAATGAGGTAACCCAGTCACAAAAGACCACATGTGGTATTTACTCACTGATAAATGAGTATTAAGGCAAAAAGCTTGGAATACCCACGATATAACTCACAGACAACATGAAGCTCAAGAGGAAGGAAGACAAAAGATTTTATGCTTCAGTCCTACTTAGAAGAGAGAACAAAATAATCAAGGGAAAAAGAGGGTAGAACTGACTTGAGAGCAAGAGAAGAGGGAGAGGGGAAAAGAGAGGAAGAATCAGGTATGGGAGATGGATGAGATGTATAGAGGGTCAGTAAATTGAACAGAGGTGTGTAGCAATGGGAGATGGGAAATTGGAAGTGACAACCAGAAAGCCTCAGATGCCAGGAAAAGAAGAGATTCCCAGGTTCCCATTGAGATAAAATAGCTGAAATATCCCACAAAGGGGAGGGAAAACCTTTTGAGACCATATCCAAAAGTTAGTCATGGCCTTTTGGTTGAGGGATGGGGCCATCCACCCATCTCCACAATTTTTTTTAAAATTTATTTTTTTACAGTACATATTTCCCACCCCTGTCCACCTTCTGAATGTTCCACATCCCTTACTTCCTCCTCATTCCCCTGTCTCCACGTGGATGGCCAGTCTTCCCACCCCACCTGACCTCTCCGGGGCCTCCAATCTCTTGAGGGTTAAGTGCATCATCTCTGAATGAGCACAAGCCTGGAAGTTCTCTGCTGTATGTGTGTTGGGGTCTTCATATCAGCTGGTGTATGCTTGGTGGTCCAGTGTTTGAGAGATCTTGGAGGTCCAAGTTAGTTAAGATTGTTGGTCCTCCTACAGGGTTATCCTCCTCCTCCTTAGCTTCTTCCAGCCTTTCCCAGATTCAACAACAGAAGTCAGCTACTTCTGTCCATTGGTTGGGTCAAATATCTGCATCTGACTCTTTCAGCTGCTTGTTGGGTCTCCTGGAGTATGGTCACGCTAGGTCCCTTTTTGTGAGAGCTCCATAGCCTCAGTAATAGGCCTTGGAACCTCCCTTTGAGATGAATCCAACTTTGGGCCTACTGCTGGACCTTATTTTCCTCACTTTCCATTTTAACCCAGAATTGTTCTTGTCTAAAGAAAATATAGGGACAAAGAATGGAGCAGAGAATGAAGGAAAGGCCATCCAGAGACTGCTCCACCTGGGGATCCATCCCACATGCAAACACTACACCCAGACTCTATTGTTGATGCCAAGAAGTGCTTGTTGACAGGAGCCTGATACAGTTTTCTCCTGAGAGGCTCTGCCAGATACTGATGAATACAAATGAGGAGACTTGCAGCCAACCATGAAACTGAGCACAAGGACCCCCAATGGAGGATTTAGGGGAAGGACTAAAGGAACTGAATGGGTCTTATCTAGCATCAATGTGAGGGGAGACCCTTGTTCCTGTGAAAGTTTAATGACCCAGTGAAGAGGATTGCTAGGGCAGGGAGGCAGGAGTGGGTAGGTGGGTGGGGGAGCACCCTCATAGAAGCAGGTTAAGGGAAAACTGGATAGAGGGTTAGCAGAGGGGAAACCAGGAAAGGGAATAACATTTGAAGTCTAAATAAATAAAATAAAATAAAATAAAATAAAATAAATAATCTTACTCTATTTTGTGAGAAAAAATACCCACTAATTCACTAATTGTAATGAAGTATTACTGTCTTTATTCAGAGTATATTTAGTTATTATTCTGAACACCATAACAAAGACAAACCTTTTCTGTTACTTAATGGCAGAATAAACAGGCAATAAGGAACACTATAAGATGGAACAGAGATATAGGCATGATACTATAAAATGAAAGTTCATGTAGACCAAGAGCATATGTAATAATCACTAAATATCCGAAACTACAAGAAGCCTAATAAACCTAATAAACAAAAACACAGAATAGCTCACACTCATAGGTTGATGTCAGTGTCTCACTAACTTTCACTTTAACCCAACAAAAAGTCTGTATGGAAAGAAACGTGAGGGAAATGTAACCTTCCCTGCCCGTTCTCCTCATTTGCTTCTACTGGAGCCATTGTAATCATTTCTTGTTCTGTAGTATAACTCTTTATTCCATTAACTTTAATGGGCTTTATACCAATGTTAAGTAATGTGATCATTTTACACTGACTGAGTTGATGAGAAATACCTCCACTCAATTAGTTTCGCAATCCTGGAATATTTTGGAACAAAGAAGAGATAGGCAATCTGTAAAATCTTAAACTGAAAATTAGACCAAAGTTTCTCTGATTTTATACTTCACAAAGTTTGAAAACCTTGGCACCTTTTCCAAGATAAAAATTGGGGAAATGTGTTCACTGATTTACTCGAGGAAGAAAAGATATACATATCAGTTATTTCAATATGCATATCTATAAAACTATGGATATAAACCTAGAATAAAGTTTTATTAACACTCATTCATTTTACAAACTAAAAGACTTTGTATGACATGCACCCACACATACAGAGACATAATAAATCATATTCATCATCCATCATTCTCACATATTAATTTTTCCTCTTTTGTGAAATCATTACCTCTGTGTTTTATAGATATTTTAAAAACAAATTTTTTTTTTTAATTTATGTCACTGTTTTTCAAGACATATTCACTCAACAAAAACAAGGTTGGCCTATGAGTAACTGTACCCAAGGTGACCTGTAAGTCATTATCCCCCAGCTTCTAATTCTTGAGTGATATGATAATAAATATTACATAAAATAAAGGCCCTATTATTAAATTATTTCGTTTGATTTGTATCTATGATTACATTGCTTGTGGTTTCAATATGTAGTAAAATAAAACAATGAATACTGACTCAGTTGTGTCTTGTGATGTTTTTTTGAAACTTGTCTTATGAGATGATGTTTTGCTGAAGCAGACACATGAGAAGATGGTTCCACCTCCATCTTCACCGTGCCACAATCTTGGTTACCTATGTTGCCCTGCACTAAGTCGGGTCTGGTGGGTCGATGAAAGACTGCCTAGCCAGGGAAGAGTGCAGAACAGCTGCAGGTGGTGTTTGGGGAGAGCAGACCTCTTCCCAAGTGCTACAGTTCTTAGGAAAGAAGCTCTCAAAGAATAGAGTAGTTCCCACACACCTTTAATAATAAACTATAGGATTCAGGATAGGGTTTATATACAGTTTGGGGGGGGGGGTGATTCAAGGTGTGACAGCAGGTACTTCTCACTGACTTGGACTGAGAGGTTGGGGAAACCTTATTTAAATGTGGAAACGCTTGGTGCTGCCCCTTGATAGCCATATACCTCTCCTGCAGGGGGCTGTAGGGGCTGTAGCTTTGACAGGAGCCAAAGGCCCAGAGGGTGTGACCAAACTCCATCCCATGTAGGCAGAAGCCACCTACCAGTTCGCCAAGGTTCTAAGTTGGTGCTTGACCTGGGACTAGGTTACCTGTGCACAGTTCACCTCCCAACAACTTTCTGTCACTGGTTTGCCTAGCTGGTCTTTATTGGGCTTCACCTTGCTGATCTTTCCTGAGGATGAGGATACTCTGGTGTAGGTTCACCTTGCTCTCTTCTCTGACCTTCACTTGTAGAGACTTCGTAGAGAGAAATGCACCACAGAACAACTTTAGGTGACGTTCCTGCTGCTTCTTGTCACTTGAGTGGACTTGTACTGATTGTTAGAGCCTCATGGTTTCTTCTGCATCAAGTCACTGCTACTGATTCATTTTGGTGTCTTTGCCAGTGAACTGGACGTCTTACAATAAGCATTGGAATTGTCCCAAAGAAATACTTCTGAAAAAGTCTATGTCTTCCTTATTTTATTAGCCATCTTCTCCCAAACATTTGGTCAGTGGGTTATAAAGGTGGCAAAAAGCCTTTAAGAATGCTTATTAAATTAGGTTGAGAAAAATATGTCTGCAGAATACATTGGACATAATTAAAAAAATAAACCATATTTATCCATATTAGTAAAAATATGTTTATATTCATGTGTAATTTCTCAAACTATATTAGGATATACAATATCTGAAATTAAGATGAACCAAATGGATTTTGCTGAAATGCAAAAGCGTCATATTAAATATTTTTCTCTCCCATCTATGAATCAATTAAGAACACTTTCTAAAGGCTTGATGCCCCAGTACAGGAGAACACCAGGACAGGGAAGTGGGAGTGGTGGGTCAATGAGCCAGAGGAGCAGTGGGACAGGGTGTTTTAGGAGGGGAAACCAGGAAACGGGATAATGTTTGAAATGTAAATAAATTAAATATCTAATTTAATAAAGCTTAAAAAAAGAACACTTTCTAAAATATCCTTATGTACTGTGTAGTTCAGAAATAAATGGGCATGCCTATTAGTGCCTACATATATCAAAACCTGTCACTGAATCAGCATGTACATGCATGTGTGTGATAATAGCTCTTCTACGCACTACATAGGAATATTTTAACAATTCTAATGTTTCACTGAATAAATCTGTGTCTTTTTCTAATAAATAGTAGACTTCTTTTTAAAAAAATCCAACTGCCTACAACTTTTCTGGATGTACCATTTCTTTGAATTCACTCTCCTGTATAGAGAATTAGAATTCATATCCTGTGTATAATACTTGTCAAATGGCGTTCTCCTCCATCTTTCTTTCTTAGATGCAATATTTACCTTATAGAGTTTTCTATGTGCTTGTTTGCCTTCCCTCATAATGAAACCTCTCATAGTAAAGGAGCAAGCTATAGTGAAATTTCATCAGTGTTTTTAGCATTAGAGACACAGGAACATTCCTCAATTTTTCCCTGAGCCTTTTTGTGGAAGCCTTATTTTAGTAGAAGGAAATCATCTAGCATAGAGAGTTGTGAAGCAATGTGGTTTTCTAATCTCCAAAAGGAGTGGAATGAAGGAGACATCAAATCTAGACTTCCTCTTTGCATGTCTGGTTGTGGGTCTCAGTGCCTACTCCACTGTTCTACCTAAGAAAGACTCTCTGATAATGACTACCCAAGGCTCTCATCTATGGGTATAGCAGAATATCACGAGAAATCATTTTATTGAGTCTTTTATTTTATTTTATTTTACTGTGACAATATAGTTTGTTTCTATCCTAGTTCTCTGCTCTCCAGTCTCAGGCTCCTGGGCATACAGACAGTACATGTGCTGCCTCTCATGCATTGAGCATGAAGCTAAACAAGACATTGCTTTCTCATTCCTGGAATTACATACTCATGTTAATTCAGATTCATACTTGTACAAATCTTCTACATCCCTGATCTTCCAATTGTTCCTTCTGACGTCTAGCTACTTTTGCACAATATAAACAATGATACACTTAATATATTATGTGAGAACTCATTAGAAATCCTTACCTTTGTCTTTGCTCTATTGTGGATGCCATAAAACCACTTGTTGCCTGAACATGTCTTTTCTTATTGTATGAGAAAATCTTCTAGCTAGTGAGATATTCAAGTTGAATACAAAAATGTCTAATACCCTATACAGTAAGTAAAGCTATAAAACAGTCTATTCCTTAATATAGAATTAGAGACAGCTTTTATACAAGAAATTTTATTTGAAAAGATTTAAAGTACTAATTTACAAAGCTGAAATGATAATGAGTTATTCAAAAATAATAATTACCTTCACCATTTAAATATATGATACTTGTCTGCACTGCTTCTAATGCATTGACTACATTTTTCTCTTGTATCTCTTTGACCATAAAAAATATTAAAATAAAAACTTAAATATTTACAATAGAAACTATAATTTATGGCTAGAGCAAAATACTATAAACATTGATATTTTTGAAATAAATATTATTACATACTTTAGTAAGTTATTACCTACTTTAGTAAAGAACTAAGGTGATATATTCCTCAAGAAATAAACAAAAAACATTAGTTTGTGTGTTTGGAAAAAAATCTACCTTGAATTTGTTGGGTAAATATAGTTGAAATCAAAAGTTGATCTGTAATAAAACAACGTCAATATAGTTTAAAATCTCCTGAGAGAATCTATCAGACTCTGACCAATACAGATGAGGATGCTGACAGCCAACCACTGAAATAAGCACGAGAACCACAATGGAAGAGTTAGGGGAAGGACTAAAGGACCTGAAGGGGATTGCAACCCCATAGGAAGAACAATAAATTCAACTAACCTGACCCTTCAGAGTTCCCAGGGACTAAAGCACCAACCAAAGAGTACACATGGAGGGACCAATGGCTCCAGCTACATATGTAGCAGAGGATGTCCTTATCTGGTATCAATGAGAGGGGAGGCCCTTGGTCCTGTGATGGCTAGATGCCCTCAGAGTAGGCGAATGCTAGGGCAGTGACTTGGGAGTTCGTGGGTTGGTAGGAAAGCACCCTCATAAAAGCAGGGGGGAGGGAGATGGTATCTGCAACCATTTCCACCCTTGTGTTTCTGGTTTGCTGTAAATATTTTCCTGTTAAGGAACAAAAGAATACAAATGAAGAAATCTGCAATACTCTAATAGGAAGATCCTAAAGAACTGATTAAGGAGACTAAAATATACAATGGATAATAAATAAATTTGTTGGGATATTTTAAAAATGAAGAAGAATTAAATTTACTCCCAAGATGTTTTTATTTATTGTGTTCTCAAAAATTCTGACTGATGGGAAATGAATTCTTATCTTCTATTCTATGAATACAGGATTTTTCAGAAATGTGGCATATAATGGGTTTCTTTTTGAAACATTATGTATTAGTTTAGGACTCTAGAGGAAGTAAGAATTACGCACATGTAACACCTCTGTCATAGGAGTGTTAAGGAATATGATTCAAATCCATTCACACAGACAATATGTGACTAAAATACCATGGAATTCCAAAAAGCTATGATTTCAGTATATTCTTTAACTGAAAATATTTTACTTACTGAGCTCAATGAAAAGTTGACAAGTGGAACCCTCTCAAATCCCACCTTACTCATCTCTTCATTTGGCTGTTTCTGATGTGTATATTTCTTTCCTCTTATAAGCCTGACTGTGAGTATAATGGCTCTCATGGTGTCTGATGAGTCATTATAATGAATAATTTAGTGGGAACGAGCCTATGGGGACCAGTAAATTTGTATCCAACTAGTCAGAGGTGAAGGACACCTTAGGAACTCCTACCAAAATTACAGCTGGCATCTAATCTGATAATAGTTTTGTGGGCAATATGCTTTCGTTCTCTGCAGTTATCCTAGCTCATTTACAAATAGATATTTCCAGGGTATAGAATTTAATATCCTACCAATTTCTGGGGGTAGGTACATATTGGCTGCTAGGTTGGCTGAAGTATGAAGAAAATCTGAAGTAGATTGCCACCATAGTAGGAATCTGAAGAAATTCCTAGACTAACAAAAATGAACTTAAAAGCTTTGGGTGTCACAACAGATGATACAGAGATAAATAAAATGTCTGTAGACATTCTAGAATGGGTATATTTTGGAATACTCCAAGACCAGTAGGTGTTTTAGTTTTATGGGAAGCCCATCAAGTATACAATTTATTAGTGCCATTATTGGTATAATTCAAGAGCTTTATCTTAATTATTAAGTTCTTCAATATCATTACCACCAAAAGAAAAGCGAGGTAGTCATACTTCATAGTCCCTTTAGAAGCAATTATATGTAACATCTAGGAAGAATCTCAAGGCTCTTTATGCTATATATTTGTTCTTTCAAATTATTTTGCTCTGTAATACAGCTTGAGGTCCGGGATACTGATTCTCCCAGAGGTTCTTTTACTCTTGAGAATAGTTTTAGCTATCCTGGGTTTTCTGTTATTCCAGATGAATTTTTGAATTGCTCTTTCTAACTCTATGAAGAATTGAGTTGGTATTTTGATGGGGATTGCATTGAATCTGTATATTGCTTTTGGTAAGATGGTCATTTTTACTATATTAATCCTGCCAATCCATGAGCATGGCAGATTTTTCCATCTTCTGAGGTCTTCTTCACTTTCTTTCTTCAGAGACTTGAAGTTCTTGTTATACAGATCTTTCACTTGTTTGGTTACAGTCACACCAAGATACTTTATATGGTTTGTGGCTATCGTGAAGGGTATCATTTCTCTTACTTCTTTCTCAGCCTGCTTATCCTTTGAGTATAGGAAGGCTACTGACTTGCTTGAGTTGATTTTATATCTGGTCACTTTGCTGAAGTTGTTTATCAGCTGTAGGAGTTCTCTAGTGGAGTTCTTTGAGTCGCTTAAGTATACTATCCTATCGTCTGCAAATAGTGATAGTTTGACTTCTTCCTTTCCAATTTGTATCGCTTTGACTTCTTTTTGTTGTCTAATTGCTCTAGCTAGAACCTACAGAGAAATAGTGTTAAAAACCGCATGGTATTGGTACAGTGACAGGCATGTAGACCAATGGAACAGAATTGAAGACCCAGAAATGAATCCACACTCCTATGGTCACTTGATCTTTGACAAAGGAGCTAAAACCATCCAGTGGAAAAAAGATAGCCTTTCAACAAATGGTGCTGGCTCAACTGGAGGTAAACATGCAGAAGAATGCAAATTGACCTATTCTTATCTCCTTGCACTAAGCTCAATTCCAAGTGGATCAAGGACCTCTACATAAAATCAGACACACTGAAACTAATAGAAAGGAAACTAGGGAAGAACCTTGAACATATGGGCACAGGGGAGAATTTCCTGAATAGAACTCCAATAGCTTATGCTCTAGGATCAAGAATTGACAAATGGGATCTCATTAAATTACAAAGTTTTTGCAAGGCAAAAGACACTGTCAAAAAGACAAAGCCGGCAAACAACTAACTGGGAAATGATCTTTACCAACCCTACATCTGACAGAGGGCTAATATCCAATATATACAAAGAACTCAAGAAGTTAAACTCCAGAGAGGCAAGTAACCCTATTAAAAAATGGGGTACAGAGCTAAACAAAGAGTTCTCACCTGAAGAATATCTAATGGCTGAGAAGCACCTAAAGAGTTGTTCATCATCCTTAGTCATTAGGGAAATGCAAATCAAAACAGCCCTGAGATTCCATCTCACACCAGTCAGAATGGCTAAGATCAAAAACACAAGAGACAGCAGTTGTTGGTGAGGATGTGGAGAAAGAGGAACACTCCTCCACTGCTGGTGGAATTGCAAGCTGGTACAACCACTCTGGAAAGCTGTCTGGCGGTTCCTCAGAAAACTGGGCATGACCCTCCGGGAGGATCCGGCTATACCACTCCTAGGCATATACCCAGAGGCTTTACCTGCATGCAATAAGGACACATGCTCCACTATATTCATAGCAGCCTTATTTATAATAGCCAGAAGCTGGAAAGAACCCAGATGTCCCTCAACGGAGGAATGGATTCAGAAGATGTGGTATATCTACACAATGGAATACTACTCTGCAATTAAAAACAATGAATTCACGAAATTCCTAGGCAAATGTTCAGAACTTGAAAATATCATCCTTAGTGAGGTAACCCAATCACAAAAGAACACACATGGTATGCAGTCACTGATAAGGGGATATTAACCTAGAATCTCAGAATACCCTAGACACAATTCGCATATCAATAGATTTCTAAGAAGATGGAAGGAGAGATCTCTGGTCCTGGAAAGACTGGATGTAGGACATTGCCAGGACAGAGAAGTGAGAGGGGATTGAATGGGGAAAAGAGGGAGGGAAGGGGGCTTATGAGACTTTCGGGGAGGGAGGAAATTTGAATGTAAACAAAAAAATCCTTAGAAAATAAAATTTAAAAAAAAATTATTTTGCTATGCCAAATATAGTGGTGCAAGACTGTAGTCCCAGCACTTATAAGAGCAAAATAACAGTGATTTTACGTCATCATTTTAGCTCCAAACAAAAGGAAAAAATACTGAACATGCACTAACTAATAAGGAAACCAGTTTTCCTTTGGATAAGACCCATAATAAGAAAAAAATCATAGCTTTTTTGGGGTTATTTATACATATATCAATTCAGTGGTTACCCAGGGATTTTGTGTTATTGTTTTATTGCTGTGACAAAATACCATGACCAAGGCAACTTCTTTAATAAAGTGCTTCATTGGATGTATGCTCTCAGAAGCTTAATGTCTATCAAGACAGAATGAAGACACAATAGAAAATCTAGCTGGGTGCTCAGCACAGACCTCGACCCAAAAGAAGGGAAGGGGCCCAATGGCAATGGTACAAATCTTTCAAAACCTCAAAGGCCTACCTCAGGAACACACATCTTCTATTAATGCCACACCTAATCTTTCTAACACAATCCCACCAAACTGGGAACCAAGTATTCAAACATATGAACATACATGAGCCTTTCTCATTCAAACAACCAAGGCTTTCTAAGACATACTTTGCAACACAAAATTAAGGGAAGCACTATGTGCAAAATTCAACAGATTGGTTCACTAGCAGGAAGACTTCTAAGAATTAACATTAGAAACATACAGACCTTGATTATGTATGTTGTTAATGTCTTAACCATTTCACAATGTTATCCATGCAGCAAAACTAAACACCTGTGTGGAATTCCACACATCAGTAGCCGCGGTCTATCAGATAAGGCCTTTCAAAATAAATTTACTCCAAGAAAAATGAAGAAAGCTGCCCCTAGAAGAGTTTCCAGAGTGAGTGTTTTATCACTTGTGCTTCTGTAGGTGGAAAAGAAGATAAAGACTATGTTCAGTGTTATGAACTAGGAATATCTGAAAGACGACTAGCCTAACATTCTCTGAAATAGTTAGCATGAGAAGTCCACCTGTCCGATGCCAGGACACTCAAACAGGGTACTAGCCAGAGACCTCAACCTTTTTGGCATCTTGCAGGACCCATTGTCTCCCAGGTCCAGGAGTAACACAGAGAAGTTTAGAACCCAGCAGGAATGTGCCTGTGTAAAATGACCCTTCCATGGGGACATTGGGCAGGCTTGGCAAGGACTGAGCCCAAGATCATAACCAAACTTGTGCTATGGGACCTGGGTATCACAGTAGAGTGGATCCTGAATGTGGGGGTTGTAGGTGAGTCTACCTGAGGGTGTAAGTGTGGAAATACTAATTTTGTCCCTCGTCTGCTATGTCATGACACCTTTGAGGGAGATATTTCCTTCCCTTCTCCTTTGCCCTTGCCATAGGTAGAGGGCAGAAGCATTGGTCCCTACTGCATCATGATAGCAGGAGAGCTAGCCCTGGGTGCTACCTGCTGCAGTACTTACTGTGCATGTCATGCACTTCACCTTTGCAGCACAGTAAAGCTGGCCCTGGATGTGGGGGTTGTGGGTAAACCAGCCCAAGAGGTTGTGATAATTAGATCAAGCAGGCTGACCAGCTTAGACACCTCGCAGGGCTTCGAGTTGGCCCACCAGAACATCTATACCATACAATGAACTGCTGGAGTGCATGAAGGGTCTTTCTTACCCATTCAAAACTACATGATCTCCGTGACATAGGCAACAACAGGATATCCAAGACAGATAAGATTCCAGCTTCAATAATAATAATAATAATAATAATAATAATAATAATAATAATGATGATGATGATGATAATAATAATCAGAAACCATAGGTCTCTTAATAGACCAATGTCTCATGGCAATAAATATTTGCAGTCAAATAAGTGTGGTCAAAAGAATATACTAAAGAACACACTGTGATACAGCCTCTACAATGAGAGTTTTTTTGTGTCGCCAGGATTCTATATAACAATACTTTTTATCATTTTTAGCAATGGCAAAAGGAAAGAATTGCAAGATAGGTATTTTTGAAAGATGAAACTCGATCTATTGAATTGTGTTCTTAACTAGAATTATTTTTTATCTGAAAATTTCTGACAATAGGTAGCATTAAACCAGTAAAGATCTGTTTGTGTATGAGACAGTGGGGATTGTCCTAGAACTCATACACTGTCAACTTACTTCGTTAGTTTCTTTTCTGTACAGGGTCAAAGTAGCATAAACAATCTCTGATAAGCTCTATCCTTTCTCCTCCAGCACAATTTATACACCATGACTCGCTATAACATTTTCTATTCAGTAAAAACAGAATCATAGAATATTAACAAATATACAAAATTTTTCACTCTCTGCACTGCCCATTATCAGGCATAGTTCTCTGTATTAAGTTCCTCTACTGGAAGATGCTTCTATAATGAGGCATGAATGAGACACCAGTCTATGAAGGACAACATAATCACTCTTTATAGCTATTTTATATAAAACAGAATAAAATTGGAAGAAGTTGCACAAATTAAACAAACCATATATTTTCCCCACATGGTTGAATTGTGTTGATCTTGATTGTGGCTATTCTTGAAGCCTTTACTAAAGTGTTTTTCTAATTCTCCATATTAGTCATCTGCAATCAACTGGATAATGTGGCTGTATAACTTTCCTTTTTACATTTTTTTTCCAGTTTTTTCCTCAAATGAAACATGTGAAATAAACATGATTTGTTATATTCTTATTATAAGAATGCATTATAAGCACTTTAATTATAAATGTTTGCTTTATGAAAATAAAACAGATGTATACGGCATTTATTCATATTTTTGGTATAGGAATAAGAGAGGCTTAGATAAGTACAGGTTGTTGAAATACAGTCTAATTTACATGCTTTGGAAAAGTCAGTCTCATTACTCTCTTCAAAGCACTTTATTCAACATAGTTGTATATGAAACAAAGGTGTATTAATATGAACATTAAATATAACTTCTGGAAGCCAAATAAACTAATGAATAAATTCATGAAACATACAGCAAGGGATTGATCAACAATCTAGTAATAAATAGCGAAATATGAGCATGTTTGACATTGAAAGGAAAGGGATATTTGCAATTCATGGTGAGCTGTCCTTAATTTCCTTTTTTCTTTTCTTTTTTGTTCTGTTCTCTTTTTTTCTTTCTTTCTTTTTTGTTCTCTAAAGCTAGCTTCACACTTATTCTGTCTTCATTTATTTTCTGGCCCAGGACCTTAGTTCCAGAGGACTGGAAACCCTGCCACAGCTACTCAATACAGCAGTGGCTCAACACAGACACTAATAAACTTGTCCTGGCCCAGAAACACAACAGGCTCCACACAGAGTCTTTTAATAGAAATAGATGGTGAAAGTATTCAATACCTGTAATGGCAGAATTCATTCTATAGACAAGAATGATCAATAGCTGAAGCAACAGGGAAACATGCAAGAGTCCTTGCAACTCATTTTTTTAAATTGATTTTTTATTTACATTTCAAATGTTATCCCCTTTCCCAGTTCTCTGCTCCCCTTTCTATATACCCCCTCTCCCTTCCTCCCTCTCTCTTCTTCTATGAGTAAACACCTCTAATTTCATGTTATATATATACAAAAATGTTTTTATTTTACTTGTTACATGTAGGTAATTAAAAATTTCCATATAGCACATTAACTCTGCTAGTATAATAGGATGATTATTTATTTTATTTTTAATTAAAATTCATATTTTACTTTGCTATCTATAAATTAACATGAATATATAATTTATCATATAAACTGGATGTTAATAATGCAGTTTAATCTAACTTCAAGAATATAAATAATACCTGAAAAATTATTTTAAATTTTACATAAAATAGTAAAATTGAAAATCTAAGTTAAGTGATAAAAAATCACACATATTTTATACTAGATTTGTAAAATTAATTAGAAATTTGAACATTTCAGAATAATGTTTATTTTCAGTCATCCTGCATATTGTTAACATTTTGATTGGGACTTTTGGACAGTGCAATACACTCTGAAATCATTATATTTATATATTCAGAAAGCATGAAATACTTGAAAACTATTACATATATATGCACTAAGAATACTGTCAATTTATAAATCTAATATTTACTTAAATATTAGCATTTTAAATTAATTTTTATTTCTCAGCAACAATAATACTTGAAACCACCTTCAACATTTCAGAGGTATTCCTTCTGTTGTATCAAACCTGTAAATTGTAAAATATGTAGTATCATATTTGGTGTCTTTCTATGAGAACCCAATAAATACCATAGCTACAGTGAGGCAAAATATATCTAGATAATAAAATATCCATTCTCATGTATGCACTAGTGTACAACTGTTCACATCTAAAAATCACCGTATTGAATTTGAAATCATATAAACCCAATAGGTTTTCACAAATCCTATTTGTAAATTTTTACACGTTCTAAAGTATATTCAATATTTATAAAAAATTACAATTTTGTGAAATTTGTCATCACAACTCTCCAAATTTTATAAAGGGAATGAGCAACTGTGTAAAGAAGAAAGGGTAAAAGGAATAAAATTTCAGAAGTGGAGGACAGAAGAAACTGCAAAATCTGATGTCCATTAAAAAAATAACAATTTTCTCCAGCAAAGTACCAAGAAATATCAGTTAAGGATGCAAACGTAAAGGTACTGCATGATAGAAACTTTGAATCATTTATTTTTAGCAGTGAGACAAAAGGTTGCAAACAACTGCATTTAAGAAAGTCAATGCATTAATATGACCACAGTGAAAGATATTAATGACAAGAAATGGTTATCATACTGGTACACCATACTAAAACAGATGGAAGGAGAACCATGCTTTATTGATGGTTTGCCTGCTTGTAAGTTCCTCATGCTTTGGTGGGTGGATTCACAATGAATTAATCATTTGGTTGCATACATTATTAAAAATAAAATTATAAGTGCTGAAAGATGGAAGTGAGGCATACTGCAAATGATATAGAAAAGTTGGAGGAAGAAGTAAAGGTTAGATATGATAATATTCATTATACATAGGTATAAAGTACTTGAAAATTGATAAAAGTTTCTGAAGATTATAAAAGTAAAATTATTTCTGATAAAGCTAGTGGGAGTTTGAGTGATGGATGAACATTTTAGAAAGCATACTGCTTTTGTGGAAAAGCCAGGTTCCATCATAACCCCACATTGTTTAAATGAAAACTGGTTGGAACTACAGCTCCAATGATCTGTGAGCTCTGTTGGCACCCACATACACATGCATATAACCCCACAGACACATGTACAAACATATTTCAAAAGTAAAGCTATAGAGGAAAGAATCAAAACATAAGCCATAATTGTATCAACATGTATACATACTTTTGCTCTTAATATTGTTTGACTATTGATGGCAATAAAAATTTGTAACTGTCTTTTGCCTTTCTCATAGGAAACTCTCATTCAGCACTCATTGATTTAAATCCATGTTTTCTACTTATTAGTAAGCAGTGTTTGATGATGGTTTACTTTTATCTTTAGTCCATGCTTTATAATTTGTTACTTTTTTATTTATTTTATTTTTTTCTATGTGAAATCTTTCATTGTGTGATACTTATTTCAGCGATGCGAGGAATCAGGTCCCATGTAACAATCACTTCATTTCATAGACAGTTTATTGTCTGTACAGATCCCAACTTCAAGGCTGGCACACATACCACTCAATTTCTTAACTACCACTGAACTACAGAAAATGGTTTCCAATAATGTTTATCATAGATATTTTCCTTTTTGGAAATTGATACTTTATACCAGAAGAGGCCTCACAGCTAGTGACAGTGCCCTGTGGAGATATAAAGATTCACTGTTGACTGGATAAGTTGTTTCTGTCTTTCTATTAAGGGCACCACATATCTAGGGCACATCATACTGTCAAGAGGCTCAGTTTAAATATCATCAAGCAGAACTTATTCATCTGTACAGTAAAGCTTTGCTAGTGTGCTACACACTCAGATTTCCTCCAAAACCTAACTATACATCCTTCAGAGTTGATGGAATAGAAAATTGGGCTTCCAAGCTCTCTTTGTATTTTCTAAGGAGTATAATCATTTCCAGCTAGGATTCCTATACAAACCCCATGTCTTTATCACAAAAAGAGAGGGTCTTAAGATTAAATAAAAGGGCAAGGGTATACAGAATATATATCAAATGTTCACACTCTTCTAAACTCAATGTACGAGTCACAATGCAAAATTATTTCATATCATATATTCTTCATGTCAGATATTTATATGACATTTAATAATAGTAGCAAAAAATAAGTTGTGAAGTAACAAGAAATAACTTTTTGATTGTGGATACCACAAGAAAGATTGTATCAAAGTGTCATAGCATTAGGAAGGGTGAGAATAAATGCTCTAAAGCATGGTTTCTCAAACTCTGCATAGTTGATATTTTAGACCTAATTTTTCCTCACTTTAAATGGTTAATTTGTGTGTTGCATAGAAAATCTACAATCATCCCTGTTTTCATTCATTAGATGCAAGAAATGAATCTTTCACCTTATAAGAAACATGTGAAGAACCAGGGAAGCCTGGTCAATCATTCTAATCAGAAAACAATGTAAATATTGCTAGGACATTTATTGAGAGGTGTGTGTAGTTGTTGAAGAAACATTAAGCTAATATTTGGTAATAGTGGAAAAGTCCACTGTCTTGCCTCAAATGTACACTCTTAAAGTCAGGTGAAAAAAATTTGTAGTGAGAGATAAAAATATCCTGACTCTCTTCCTGCAAATGAAAACTAATACTTAGTAGGCCTTTTGAGGTCTGAGCACAACAAATATCACTCCTGATATTTGGAAAGTTTCAGAGGCTACAGATTTTTGGAAGCTCTGCAATGAGCTCCAGAGTTTAGTCAATTTACATCCCTCTCTATTTATGGTCATGTGGTACATTATTCAGTTAGATATTAAAAGTATTATTGAATTTTTTGTTGAACCGTTAAGATAAGGTCCTTAGTAAGTAATCAGAAAAGGAGTTAAATAGGACAATAACTGAGGGCAAAAATCTGTAGATCTGAGAAACACAGATATTCACAATACTCTAAAGATTACCTTTCATCTTCATCCCTCTTGGTGTCTAACTGAGATTCTAAGAATCATTTTTTATTATTAATTAATTAATTAATTTTTTACACTCTGTATTTTATTCCCTTCACTCCCAGTCTACCATCCAACTGTTCCACATCTCATACCTCCTCCACATATCCCTGTCTCCACGTGGATGTCCCCACCCCCCAACCCTCCTGATATCTAAACTCCCTGGGGCTATAGTCTCTTGAAGGTTAGGTGCATCATCTCTGAATGAACACAGACTAGGCAGTCCTTTCCTGTATGTGTGTGGGGTCCTCATATGAACTCATGTATGCTGCCTGTTTGGTGGTTCAGTGTTTGAGAGATCTCAAGGGTCCAGATTAATTGAGACTGCTGTTCCTCCCACAGGACTGCCTTTCTCCTCAGCTTCTTCCAGTCTTCCTTAATTCAACAACAGACCTCAGCTCCCTCTGTCCATTGGTTGGATGCAAATATCTGCGTCTGACTCTTTCAGTTTCATGTTGGATCTTCCTGAGTGCTATCATGCTAGATCCCGTTTTGTGAGCACTCTATAACCTCAGTAATAGGGTCAGGCCTTGGGACCTCCAACTATCCTGGATCCCACTTTGGGCCTGTCACTGGACCTTCTTTTCCCCCAGCTCCTCTCCATTTCCATCCCTGTAATTCTTTCAGACAGGAACAATTATGTGTCAGAGTTGTGACTGTGGGATTAGACCCCTCTCCCTCATTTGATTTGTCTTCCTGATGGAGGGGGATTCTATGAGTTCTCTCTCCCTACTATCAGGCATTTCATCTATAGTCCCTCCCTTTGAGTCCTGAGAGTCTGTCACCTCCCAGGTCTCTGGTGAATTCCGGAGGCTCCCCTCAACCTTCTATCTCCTGAGATTGCCTGTTTCCATTCTATCTTCTGGTCCTCAAGGCTTCAGTCCTTTTACCTCACCCAGTACCAGATCCTGTATTCTTCTCCCCCAACTCCTCCCCTTTTCCACTTTCCCTCCAAAGTTCCTCCCTCCCTCCCCATTTGTGATTGCTTTGTTCACCCTCCCAAGTGGGACTGAGGTGTCCTCACTTGGGCACTTCAGCATGTTGTTGAACTTTTTCAGTTCTGTGGACTGTATCTTGGACAAACTGTGCTTTTTTTATACCATTCTGATTGGTGTAAAGTGGGATCTCAGGGTCATTTTAATTTGCATTTCTCTGATCACAACAGACTTTGAACAGTTCTTTAGGTGCTTCTCAGTCATTCAAGATTCCTTAGTTGTGAAATCTCAGTTTAGCTCTATACCCAATTTTTTGATTGGGTTGTTTGGTTTTTTGGTGATTGGTTTGTTGAGTTCTTTATATATTTTGGATATTAGCTCTCTATTGGATGTGGGGTTAGTGAAGAATTGTCCCAATTTGTAGGTTGCCAATTTGTCATATTGACTATGTTCTTTGCCTTATAGAAGTATTTGAGTTTCATGAGGTCCTGTTTATCAATTCTTGATCTCAGAGCATGAGCCACTGGAGTTCTCTTTAGAAAATTTCCCCCATGCCAATGAGTTTAAGGCTCTTTCTCATTTTCTCTTCTACTAGATTCAGTGGATCTGGTTTTATGTTGAGGTCCTTGATCCACTTGGACTTGAGCTTTGTTCAAGGTGAAAAATATGAGTCTATTTTATTTTTCTACATACTGACAGTCAGTTAGACCAGCACCATTTAATGAAGATGCTTTCTTTTTTTTTCCACTATATATGCTTGTCTTCTTTGTCAAAGATCAAGAATCAACAAAACCAGAAGCTGGTTCTTTGAGAGAATCAATAAGGTAGATAAACACCTAGCCAATCTAACTAAAGGGCCAAGAAGCAGTATCCAAATTAACAAATTCAGAAATGAAAAGAGATACTTAACAATAGAAACCTAGGAAATTCAAAAAAAATCATGAGATCCTACTATAAAAGCCTGTAATCAAACAAACTGGAAAACCTAGATGACATGGATGGCTTTCTAGACAGATATCACATACCAGAGTAAAATCAAGAGCAGGTAAACAAACAGGCCCATATCACACAAGGAAATAGAAGTCATTAAAAACCTCCCAACCAAAAAAAGCCCAGGGCCAGATGGATTAAATGCAGAAATCTACCAGACCTTCAAAGAAGACCTGATACCAATTTTTCTCAAACTCTTCCATAATATAGAAAGAGAATGAATACTACCTAACTTGTTCTATGAAGCCACAATTACTCTGACACCTAAACCACACAAAGACCCAACCAAAAATGAGAATTTCAAACCAATCTCACATATGAATATTGATGCAAAAATACTCAATAAAATTCTTGCAAACAGAATCCAAGAACAAATCAAAACTGTCATTCACCATGATCAAGTAGGCATCATCCAAGGGATGCAAGGTTGGTTTAATATAGGAAAATCCATTAACATAATTCAGAATATAAACAAACTCAAAGAAAGAAATCACATGATCATCTCCTTAGATGCAGGCAAAGCATTTGACAACATGACTTCTTGTTAAAAGTATTTGGTAAACCAGGAATCCAAGGGCCATACTTAAACATAATAAATCAATTTACTGCAAACCAACAGCCAATATCAAATTAAATGGAGACATACTTGAAGTAAGACCACTGAAATTGCGGACAAGACAAGGATGCCCAGTCTTCATATATCTATTCAATATAGTACTCAAAGGGCTAGCTAGAACAGTAAGACAACAAAAAGAGATCAAGAGGATGCATACTGGCTGATAAACAACTTGAGCAAAGTATATACCCTATGTGATCTTTTGTGATCAGGTTAGCTCACTCAGGATGATATTTTCCAGTTCCATCCATTTACCTAAGAATTTCATGAATTCATTGTTTTTTTTTTTTTTTGGTTTTTCGAGACAGGGTTTCTCTGTGTAGCCCTGGCTGTCCTGGAACTCACTTTGTAGACCAGGCTGGCCTCGAACTCAGAAATCCTCCTGCCTCTGCCTCCCAAGTGCTGGGATTAAAGGCGTGCGCCACCACCACCCGGCTGAATTCATTGTTTTTAATAGGTGCTTAGTACTCCACTATGTAAATGTACCACAGTTTCTGTATCCATTCCTCTGTTAAAGGACATCTGGGTTCTTTCCAGCTTCTGGCTATTATAAACAAGACTGCTATGAACATAGTGGAGAATGTGTCCTTATAACATGTTGGAGAATCTTATGGGTATATGCCCAGGAGTGGTATAGTTGGGTCCTCCAGTAGTACAATGTTCAATTTTCTGAGGAACAACCAAAATGATTTCCAGAGTGGTTGTACCAGTGTGCAATCCCACCAGCAGTGGAGAAGTGTTCCTCTTTCTCCACATCCTCACCAGAACCTGCTGTTACCTGAATTTTTGATCTTAACTATTCTGACTGATGTGAGGTGGAATCTCAGGGTTGTTTTGATTTGCAGTTCTCTGATGACTAAGGATGTTGAAAATATCTTTATGTACTTCTCAGCTATTCATTATTCCTCAGTTGAGAATTCTTTATTTAGCTCTGTATCTCATTTTTAATAAGGTTATAACATTCTCTGGAGTCTAACTAAGAACACACAAGGTATGCCCTCACTGATGAGTAGACATTAGCCCATAAGCTTGGAATACCCGAGGTACAATTCACAGACCAATTGAAGATCAAGGAGAAGGAAGACCAAAGTATAGAACCTTTGGTCCTTCTTAGAAGGGTGAACAAAATAGCCATGGGAGGGGATACATAGACAAAATCTGGAGCAAGACTGAAGCAAAGGCCATTGAGAGAAACTGCCCCACCTGGAGATCTACCCCATATACTGTCACCAAACCCAGACACTAATGTGGATGCCAACAAGCACTTGCTGACAGGAGCCTGATATAGCTGTCTCCTGAGAGGCTCTGCCAGTACTCAACAAATACAGAGGTGGATGCTCTCATCCAACCATTGGACTGAGCACAAGGTCCCCAGTGGAAGAGCTAGAGAAAGGACCCAAGGAGCCAAAGGAGCTTGCAGCCCCATAGGAGGAACAACAATATGAACCAACCAGGACCTACAGAGCTCTCAGGTACTAAACTACCAACCAAAGACTACACATGGAGGGACCCATGGCTCCAGTTGCATATGTAGCAGAGGATAGGCTTGTTGGACATCAAAAGGAGGAGAGGCCCTTGGTTCTGAGAGAGTTTGATGGCCCACTATAGGGAAATACTAGGACTGGGAAATGGGAGTGGGTGAGTTGGTGAGCAGGGGAAGTGGGGGATGGGATAGGGTGTTTTCGGAGGGGAAAACAGAAAGGGGATAACATTTGAAATGTAAATAAATCAGTAGCCTTCCTTTATACAAATGATTCTAGGAATCTTAACGTGAAGTCAGAGCAAAGAGATTAATTCCTACAATGAAGATATGGCAGTGAATTAACAAAAACAACAACTGTTTATCACAATAACTCACAGGAAATTAAGAGATTCTCATTTCGGTCTCTGTGCCATTTGCTATTTCCTGGAATTAGTTTAGTTAGCCAAAATAGGGTAGCAATAGCTTAGTTCCTTACTTCTACCTGGGATATCTTTTTTTTGTGTGTGTGGTGATGTTTTGTTTTATTTCTTTCTTTTTTTTTTCTAAGTTTTTTTTTTTATTTACATTCAAAATCATTTCCCCTTTCCTGTTTCCTCCCTCCCAGAAAGTCCCATAAGCCCCCTTGCCTCCTCTGTTCCCCATTAAACACCCTCTCGCTTCTCTGTCCTGGCATTCCCCTACATCCAGTCTTTCCAGGACCAGGGGTCTCTCCTTCCATCTTCTTGGAAATCTATTGATATGCAAATTGTGTCTAGGGTATTCCGAGATTCTGGATTAATATCCCCTTATCAGTGACTGCATACCATGTGTGTTCTTTTGTGATTGGGTTACTAAGGATGATATTTTCAAGTTCTGACCATTTGCCTAGGAATTTCGTGAATTCATTGTTTTTAATTGCAGAGTAGTATTCCATTGTGTAAATATTGGTTATTTTATTTGTTTCCATTTCAAATGTTATCTCCCTTCCAGTTTTCCCCTCCGTAAACCGCCTATCCTATACCTTTACCCTTACTTCTATGAGGGTGCTCCTCCTCCCACCCATCCATTCCCACATCACTGCCCTAGCCTTCCCCTATCAAGCCTACACAAGATCAAAGGCCTCCCCTCTCATTTCACTCTCGTTTCACAGCACCTGGGATATCTTAGAGAGGCTTCCAAACATCAATTCTTCATAATGACTAAACATATGATGCTTTAGCTCTTTCTTTCTTTATCACTACTAATGCTCTGGTCTTGTTTCCTGTGGACCCTCGTGTAGTGTTTGTAATAGAAATGCACACTTGTGCATATACAACTACTTCACACTCCAAACTTTCAGTCTCATTTGTATTCTATTGGCTCCACAATTTTAGACCATTCTAGTTAGAAAAGGTAGTCTCTGTGATTTGTGAATCACCAGAATTATATGGGAAAGAGAAAGATTTGATTCATAGTACAAGTTAGGGACAACAAACTAATTTGAGATGTTAAGGACTCTGATGAATGGATAATAAAAAATGCCAGGTTTTACGAATTTTATCATCTTGAGTATGTCTGCCATAGCCATCTGTTTTCCTCAGCACAATTGTTCACTGGAAATCACCATAGCTGCACTCCACAAGAGTCTGTGTCTGTATTGTCATTTAAGCAGCAAGAACAGAGGCCTTCTTTCTTTGGCATTAGTCTAGGTCTCTCAGTGATAGAGTAAGCCACTGTCACTATGTGTCCAAACATCCTGTGCTGAGTTTCGCCCAAACAAAATATGAATATAGAAGAAAGTCATATTAGACCATGCATCTATGCGTGATGAACAGTGCTATATTTGAAAAAAAAAATACCTCCAAATTTCTGCTTTTAAAATTAAGATACTAGATCATTATTTTTTGTAAGGTTTTTGGGGAAAAAAATAGACTAATGGACAGATTAGTGCTCTGACCATCGGTGATTTTACAAAGACTCTTCTATCTTTTCTCTCTGTTAAAATATATGTGAGCTTAAAATATTAGTTTAAAGGCAGTGAAAAACATGGAAGTTTTTTATTTTAGTAGAATACAAAATGATATCTCTGTTAAAATATATGTGAGCTTAAAATATTAGTTTAAAGGCAGTGAAAAACATGGAAATTTCTTATTTTAGTAGAATACAAAATGATATATAACATGTATATACTGGATATAATATTTAAAATAGACTCATCACCTCAGTGGTATATAATTTATGTTTGAAAACATTCAAAATTCTTTCTTCTAGCTTTTGACTATGAAAATATTCTGTTGTGTGTGTGGTCAGAAATTATCCTATACTAGATTCAAGCTTCTTTGTTCTAAATAGTTATAATTTAGTATACATTAATGACTGTTTCTCTCATTTTCTTTTTTGACATTTTCCTATAGTGCTTAAATTATAAACTTAAATCACCTGTGAATTGAATAAGATTAATATAAAATAAGACAGGATTAATTCTTATTAACTTTACTAATGAATAAAGTAGTTGTAATAAAATACTTATTTTAAAATACGCAAATCAATTTCATATATATGTTCTCTATTCTAAATATCTATATTCTATATAGATAATATATGCATATATGCATGGATATGTAATATGTACACACATATATAAATATTTATGTATGTATATATTTTGTGTATATATGTGTATATATATATGAAAATATATAAATATATATGTATATATATGAAACAGGACCAATAAATGTCAATTATATCTTTTATCTTTTCAAAGTTTGAATTTGACATCAGTTAACAAGTTATCATATATTAAGTATATATTTGTACACATATATGAAAACTTAGGTCATATATGCCATAAAATTTGACAGCTTTTAACAAAGTTCATCAAAAACATTTCAAGATTTAGAACATTGAAAATAGCATATGTTAGTTTTTATTTTAATTTTATGTGTTTCTCGGTAACAAAGTCCTTGAAAGTAGTAACCACATGTACAATGGATCATTTATATATTTTGTTTAATTTTTGATAATAGAAGTCTAATCTATAGTTAACTCATATTTATGAAAAATAAATTTTATGTGGTTTCATGACTTTGGGTACAATTTTAATATCAGTAATATCTGCCTGATAAAAATCTTTCTGCAGAGTGAGGTATTTACATTTGAATATTTTTTATTAGAATCAAGCTACTAATAGTGGTTGACTGTTAAAACTCTAAAAATCTAAAATCTAAAATGATGGAAATATACACAGGGTCAGTTACTGTTAAAAATGCTAATTGGGTTATCTCTGTGATGCCAGTTCTTCACAGCAATTGCAAATTGATCAGTGAAATCTTACACTGTTCTTCTATTGAAAACATCTCCAGTTTGGCAGACAGGTAACAGAGCTGACTATATGAAGATAATGGACTGAAATTAAGTACAATTAAAATGACTCCAGTGGTAAACATCAATTATTCACTTTTTACTATAATACAACCGTATTTTACTCTTTGTGGCTCAGTATCTTTTACCATCATCTCTATTTTCTACTGCCAATGAGCTCATTTACTTGTTTACAAATAGTGGGGTTGAACAGAAAATAAATATACTTACTTTGGTAGGGGAGATTCTAATGATGTATACACTTAACTGTCAACAGACCCATAACAATTCATTATGCAGTAATATGTTATAATAAAAGGGATGAATTTAAATGTGAGCTCTATTTTTTTCATTTTTCTTTTTTTATATTACTTTTAGTGTTTTTACAGTTTAACTGTTGACCCCCCCTCCTGGCCCCTTCCGTTCCCTCCTGGTCCCTCCTGCCACAGTTCCTTACCCCATTCCTCTTGTCTCCAAGAGGATGTCCTCCCTTGGCCCACCAGGCCTCCTTACTCCCTAGGGCCTCAAGTCTCTCCACAGTTAAGTGCATCATCTCCCACTGAGGCCAGACCAGGCAGTCCTATGCTGTATATGTGTTGAGGGCCTCATACCAGCATATATATATATATTGCCTGGTTAGTGGCTCAGTGTCTGAGAGTTCTCAGGGGTTGGTTGAGACTGCTGGTCTTCCTATGGGGTTGCCCACCTCTTCAGCTTCTTCCATCCTTTCTGTAATTCAAACACAGGGGTTCCCAACTTCAGTCCATTGGTTGGATGTTAAGTATTTGCTTCTCTCTCAGTCATCTGCTTGTTGGCCCTCTCAGAGGACAGCCTTGCCAGGTTCCTATCTGTAAGCATGTCATAGTATCAGTAACAGTGTCAGGCCTTGGACCTTGGATTGCTTTGAGTTGGATTCCAATTTGGGTCAGTCACTGGACCTCCCTTTCCCTCAGTCTCTTCTCCATTTTTGTTCCTGCAGTTCTTTCAGACAGGAACAATTCTGCGTCAGAGCTCTTGACTGTGGAATGGCAACCCCATTCCTCCACTTGATGCCCTGTCTTTCTACTGGAGGTAGATACTACAAGTTCCCTCTCCCCACTGTGGGGGATTTCCTTGTTTTTCTTTTCTTTTTTTTAATGATTTTATTGTTTATTTATTTACATTTAAAATGTTATCCTCCTTCTCTATTTCCTCTCCAAAATCCCCAATCCCCTCCTCTTGCCTCCACAGGGGTGCTCCCCCACCCACTTACCCAATCCTGCCCCATCACACAAGCATTCCCCTATACTAGGACATCAAACCTTCACAGGACCAAGGGCCTCCCCTCTCTTCGATGCCAAACCAGGCCATCCTCTGCTACATATGCAGCTGCAGCCATGAGTCCCTCCAGGTGTATTTTTTGGTAGTTTAGTCTCTGGGAGTTCTGGGGTTATGGCTGGTTGATAGTGTTGTTCTTCCTATGGGGTTGCAAACCCCTTCAGCTCCTTTAGTCTTTCCCCCAACTCCTCCTTTGGGGTCCCCCTGCTCAGTCCAATGGTTGGCTGCAAGCATCCTTATTTGTATCAGTAAGGCTCTGGCCGAGCCTCTCAGGAGACTTCCCTATCAGGTTCCTGTCAGCAAGCACTTCTTTATATCAATAATAGTGTCTGGGTTTGGTGGCTGCATTTGGGATGGATACCCAGGTGGGGCAGGTCTGGATGGCCTTTCCTTCAGTCTCTACTCTACTCTTTGTCCAAGTATTTCCTTTAGACAGAAGCAACTTTTGGTTAAAATTTTGAGATGGGTAGGTGATCCCATCCCTCAACCAGGGGCTATACCTAACCTCTGGATATGGTCTCTAGAAGTTCTCTTTTCCCTTTGTTGAGTATTTTAGCTAATGTCTTCCCTTTGGATCCTGGGATCCTCTTGCTTTTGCTACAGGGCATTTCATCTAAAGTCCCTTCCTTTGAATCCTGACAATCTAACCTCCCAGGTCTCTGGGACACCACCTTCTACCTCCCAAGGTTATATATTTCCATTCATTCTGCAGGCCTTCAGGGCTTCTCACCTGTCTCCCCACTCTCCAACCCAACCCCACCCCCACCCAGCACCCCCAATCCCCAGCACGCATACATGACATTGTTTCCCTTTCCCCTCCCCCTCCCCTTTACCAACCAGGCCCCTCCCTCCCTCTTCCTCACAATAGATTGGCTTGAGTATTTATAAGGAAAAATGAAAGAGCGAGAGAAAAAGAGAGAGAGAGAGAGAGAGAGAGAGAGAGAGAGAGAGAGAGAGAGAGAGAGAAATGGATATCTACTATGAGATAGTTTACACATAATAAAAAGGGAACATCAAACAAACCAAAAACAAAAATTAAAAGTGTCCAGAAAGGCTGTGTGATGAAACTGTTTGTAACCTGCCAAAGTCAGGTTTACCCTGTCTAAAGAGCAGTTAGTGTTAAGCCTCATTTGCCCAATACATTGTACCCTACATGGAAACTTTTTATCTATTCAATGGCCACTCAAATATCACAGTTGCTAGTCACTCCTTTGAAGGAAGTAAAGAAAAACATCCAGAATCAGTAAACACACCCAAATTCACACAAACTCTATGTCAGCAACTGTGAATCCACCTACCCATTACCACAACGAGTAAACATTTGAAGAGTTCCAAGAACATATAAAGAAAACGTATGTTACTTCTTTAAGTGGGAATTTGGAAGAAAACAGAGACGGTACATTTCTCCCCGTCTCTGTTTGGAAACATTTAAATAACACTAAAAATATTTGTATTTTGAAGGTTTGATAAAATCACTTGTGAAATTTTTCAGGCTTGTTTTATTTTGGAAAGGAGCTGTTTGACAGCTTTCTCAGATTGTACCATGATAATTGGTTTGTTTACATTTATGCTCTCCTGGCAATTTATGTTTTCTGAGGATTCGAAGTCAATTTTCAAATTTACTTAAACAGAACTGAACAAAATATTGTACTATAATTAGTTTCCTCATATGGTTCTATGATTCTTTCCTCATTTGATCAGATTAGCTAGTGGATTACCTATTTAATTGGAACCTTGCAAAGCCCTAGCTTTTGGATTTATTCAGTTTTCAGGATTAAATATTCTATTATTAATACACATTTGTATTTATAGTGGGTTGTCCATTTGATTCCACAAATATTACTATACTCCACTAAAAAATTAGTCTGTAGCATTTCTTACTAATCTATATTTGTTTGTAATTCACATGAATACTGGATAATATTGAATAATTTTCAGATTATATATGTATTTAAAATAAATAAAATTATACCAAATTAAAATTATGATAAACAATATGCAGATTTTATTCAATTTACTGAAGCAATGTGTTAATGCTCTTCTCCCCTTGTAATTTTTTCTCTGTTCCTTTCTTTTTCCTTTTCTTTTTAGTTCTATTCATTCACTTTTAAGCAAATATACAGAGTTCTCATCTGTAAGTGAATGAGAGATATTTTTACCTGCAGCAAATTAAGTGTGGATAGCTCAGAAATACTCTTCCAAGTTACCTCAAATACCATGTTCCAGTTTGGTTATAGTTTCATTACATCTTTACAGACACAGAAAAAAATTAAAAAATCAAGTAATTTAGTAATTATAGCAATGAAAAGGGAGACATAACAACAGAAATGGAGGAAATTCAAAAAAAGAATCATGAGATCCTACTATAAAAGCTTATAATCAACAAAAGTGGAAAATCTAGATGAAATGGATGGTTTTCTAGAGAGATGCCACATACCAAAGTTAAATAAAGAGCAGGTAAGCTATCTAAACAGGCTGATATCTCAAAAGGAAATAGAGGAAGACATTAAAAACCTCCCAACCAAAAATAGCCAGATGGATTTAGTGCAGAATTCTACCAGACCTTCAAAGAAGACCTGATACCAATATACCTCAAACTATTCCATACAATAGAAACAGAAGGAGCACTACCTAACTCATTCTATGAATCCACAATTACTTTGATACCTAAACCACACAAGGACCCAACCAAAAGTTGGGAACTTCAAACCAATCTCGCTTATGAATATCAATGCAAAAATACTCAATAAAATTCTTGCAAACTGAATCCAAGAACACATCAAATCCATCATTCACCACAATCAAGTAGGCTTCATCCTTGGGATGCAAGGTAGGTTCAACATAGGAAAATCCATTAACATAATCCACTATATAAACAAACTTAAAGAAAAAATATCGCATGATCATCTGCTTAGATGCAGAAAAAGCATTTGACAAAATACAACACTCCTTCATCTTCAAAGTATGGAAGAAATCAGGAATTCAAGGCCTATACCTGGACATAATAAGAGCAATTTACATGAAACCAACAGGCAATATCAAATTAAATGGAGAGATACTTGAATCAGTCCCACTAAAATCGGGGACAAGACGAGGATTCCCACTCTCCCTATATCCATTCAATGTAGCACTCGAAGTTCGAGCGAGAACAATAAGACACCAAAAAATATACCACATCTTCTGAATCCATTCCTCCGTTGAGGAAAATCTGGGTTCTTTCCAGCTTCTGGCTATTATAAATAAGGCTGCTATGAACATAGTGGAGCATGTGTCCTTATTGCATGCAGGTAAAGCCTCTGGGTATATGCCCAGGAGTGGTATAGCCAGATCCTCAGGGAGTGTCATGCCCAGTTTTCTGAGGAACCGCCAGACTGCTTTCCAGAATGGTTGTACCAGCTTGCAATTCCACCAGCAGTGGAGGAGTGTTCCTCTTTCTCCACATCCTCGTCAACAACTGCTGTCTCTTGTGTTTTTGATCTTAGCCATTCTGACTGGTGTGAGATGGAATCTCAGGGTTGTTTTGATTTGCATTTCCCTAATGACTAAGGATGATGAACATCTCTTTAGTGGCTTCTCAGCCATTAGATATTCTTCAGGTGAGAACTCTTTGTTTAGCTCTGTACCCCTTTTTTTAATAGGGTTACTTGCCTCTCTGGAGTTTAACTTCTTGAGTTCTTTGTATATATTGGATATTAGCCCTCTGTTGGATGTAGAGTTGGTAAAGATCATTTCCCAGTTAGTTGGCTGCCTCTCTGTTGCAGTCACTGATAAGGGGATATTAACCCAGAATCTTGGAATACCCTAGACACAATACACATATCAATAGATTTCCAAGAAGATGGAAGGAGAGACCCCTGCTCCCGGAAAGACTGGTTGTAGGGGAATGCCGAGACAGAGAAGCGTGAGGGGGTTGAATGGGGACAAGAGGGAGGGAAGGGGGCTTATGGGACTTTCGGGGAAAGGGGAAATGATTTTGAATGTAAATAAAAATATAACAAATAAAAAAAAAGACACGAAAAAAGAGATCAAGGGGCTAGAAGTTGGTAAAGAAGAAACAGATGTGTCACTATTTGCAGATGATATGGTAGTATAATTAGTGACCCCAAAAATTCTACTGCAGAACTTCTCCAGCTGACAAACACCTTCAGCAAAGTGGCCAGATATAAAATTAACTCAAATAGTTCAGTAGCCTTCCTTTATACCAATGATAAATAGTCTGAAAACAAATTAGGGCAACAACTCCCTTCACAATAGCCACAAATAATTTAAAATATCTTGGGGGTAACTCTAACAAAACAACTGAAAGACCTGCATGACAATAACATGAAGTCTCTCAAGAAAACTAAAAAAATCAAGGAAGGTATCAGAAAATGGAGAGATCTCCCATGCTCATGGATTGGCAGAATTACTATAGTAAAAATGGCCATCTTAACCAAAGTCAATCTACAGATTCAATGCAATTCCCATCAAAATCCCAAAACAATTCTTCAAAGACATGGAAACAGCAATTCTCCAACTGATCTGAAAAGGCAAAAAACTCAGAAAATCCAAAACATTTCTTTTATTTTATTAGATATATTCTTTATTTACATTTCAAATGTTGTACCTTTCCTGGTCCCCCCTCCCCCCAAAATAAAAGCCCCTAACCCATCTTGCCTCCCCTTGCTCACCAATCCACCCACTCCCACTTCTTTGTCCTGGCATTCCCCTATATTGGGGCATCGATTCTTCCCAGGACCAAATGTCTCTCCTCCCTTTGATGTCCAACAAGGGAATCCTCTGCTACATATGCAGTTGGAGCTGGGGATCCATCCCATATACACTTACCAAACCCAGACACTATTGTAGATGCCAACAAGTGCTTGCTGACAGGAGCCTGATATAGTTGTCTCCGGAGAGGCTCGGCCAGTGCATAACAAATACAAAGGGGAACACTCTCAGCCAGCCTTTGAACTTAGAATAGGGTCCCCAATGGAGGAGCTAGGAGGACCCAAGTAGCTGAAGGGGTTTGTAGCCCCATAGGAGGAACAACAATATGAACCACCCAGTACCTCCAGAGCTCCCAGGGACAAAACCACCAGCCAAAGTGTACACATGGAGGGACCTAAAACAGTTATTAAGAACAGCTGTGGCAATCACCATCTATGAAGTCAAGCTTTACTACAGAGCAATAGTGATTAAAAACTGCATGGTATTGGTACAGAGACAGACAAGTTGATCAATGGCATAGAATTGAAGACCCAGAAACAAACCCACACACTTATGGACACTTGATCTTTGACAAAGATGGCAAAACTATATAATGGAAAAAAAACATCTTCAATGAATGGTGCTGGTCAAACTGACTGTCAATATGTAGAAAAATGAAAATAGACCCATATTTGTCACCTTGCACAATGCTCAAGTCCAAGTGAATCAAGGACCTCAACAAAAACTAGATACACTAAATCTAATAGAAGAAAAATTGGGAAAGAGCCTTGAATTCATTGGCATAGGGGGAAATTTCTTATCAAAACTCCAATGGCTCATGTTCTAAAATCAAGAATTTATAAATGGGACCTCATGAAACTGGAAAGCTTCTGTAAGGGAAGGGACATAGTAAATAAGATGATTCAGCAACCTACAGTCTGGAAAAAAATCTTCACTAACCCCATATCTGATAGAGGGCTAATATCCAAAATATTTAAAGAACTCAAGAAGTTTGACACCATAAAACAAAACAACCCAATCAAAAATGGAGTATAGAACTAAACAGAATACACAGCAGAGGAATCTTGAATGGCTAAGAATCATCTAAAGAAATGTTTAAAGTCTGTAGTGATCAGAGAATTGACCCTGAGATTCCACCTTACACCAATCAAAATGGCTAAGATCCAAACCTCAGGTGAAAACACATATTGTTAAGGATGTGGAGAAAGAGGAACAGTCCTCCTTTGCTGGTGGCATTGCAAACTGGTACAACCACTCTGGAAATCAAACTGAAGTTTCCTCAGAAAATTGGAAACAGATCTACCTGAAGATCACTCTTCAGAATATACCCAAAAGAAGACCCTACCATACCACAGGGGCAGGTGTTTCACTATGTGCATAGCAGCCTTATTTGTGATAGGCAGAAGCCAAAAACAACCCAGATGTTCCATAACAGAAGAATGGATACAGAAAATGTTGTATATTTACACAATGGAATACTACTCAGCTATTAAGAACAAGGATATCCTGAGTTTTGCAGGTAAATGGATGGATCTAGAAAATATCATTCTGAGTGAGGTAACTCAGAACCAAAGGACATGCAGAGTCTGTACTCACAATAAGTGGATATTAGCCAAGAAAGAAAGAAAGAAAGAGAGAGAGAGAGAGAGAGAGAGAGAGAGAGAGAGAGAGAGAGAGAGAGAGAGAGAGAAAGGAAGGAAGGAAGGAAGGAAGGAAGGAAGGAAGGAAGACAGACTGACAGACAGAAAGAAAGAAAGAAAGAAAGAAAGAAAGAAAGAAAGAAAGAAAGAAAGAAAAAAAGAAAGAAAGAAAGAAAAACACAAAATACCGAAGATACAGTTCACAGGACTTAAAACGGTCAGAGATCTTAAGGGACCATGTGAGGACTCCTCAGTGCCACTTGGGAAGGAGAAGAAAGCAATCACAAGTGAGGAGGGAAGGAGGGACCTGGGAGTGAAAGTGGACAGGGGATGGGTGGAAGAGGGGAACCTGATCGGGTATTGAGTGAGGGAAAATTACTGAAGCCCTGAGGGCCAGCAAAAAGAATGGAAACAGCAGCCTCGGGAGGTAGGAGGTTGTGAGGGACCCTCCAGAATGTACTGGAGACCTGGGAGGTGATAGACTCTCAGAACTCAAAGGAAAGGATCTTAGATGCAATGCCTGACTGTAGGGAGAGGGAACTTAGAGAGCTCTCACCTCCAGCAGGAAGAGAGGGCATCAAGTGAGGAATGTGGTGTCCATCCCACAATCAAAACTCTGACCCATAATTATTCCTTTCTGAAAGAACTGCAGGGATGGCAATGAAGAGTAGCCTGAGGAAAAGAAGATCCAGTGACAGGCCTAAAGTGGGATCCAGCTCAAAGTGAGGCCCCAGGACCTGACCCTATCACTGAGGCTATGGAACGCTCACAAATGTGACCTATCATGACCATACTCTGGAATACCCAACAAGCAGCTGAAAGAATCAGAATCAGATATTTGCTCCCTACCAATGGACAGAAGCTGCCTATCCCTGCAGTTGAATTAGGGAAAGACTGGAAGAAGCTGAGGAGTAGGGCGACCCTGTAGGAGGACCAACAGTCTCAATTAACCAAGACCCCCGAGATCTCTCAAACACTGGACCACCAATCAGGCAGCATACACCAGCTGATATGAGGTCCCCAACACATACAACAGAGGACTGCTGGATTTGGATTCAGTCAGAGAAGATGCACCTAACCCTCAAGAGATTGGAGGCCCCAGAGAGTCTGGTTATGTAGGGGTGATGCGTGGGGACATCCTCCTGCAGACAGGGGAGTGGAGAGGAGGTATGTGATGTGGAACTGTCTGACGGTGAACTTCTGGGAGGGCAATAAAATCTGGAGTGATAAATAAACAAACAAACAAACAAATAAATAAATACATAAATAAATAAATAAATAAATAAATAAATAAATAAATAAATAGAAATTATAGCAAAGCAGAGATGGATGTGTAAGATTTGTCATATGCTATTTGATTCGATGGAAGCTAGAGGTATGTTAGTTTTGTGTATTCAAAAATGTGTCTCCTGACTTTCCCAAGGATGTTAGGTCAGATAATTGTTGGACATTGAAAGATTATTTATGGAGCTAAATAATTTGGTTTGAGATTTGCAACTTTCCAAATGTGTATCATTACTATCCACAAATCACTAATTAATTACCCATCTTGTAGAATCATGAAATAATATGTAAAAAATCAGCATTTGTGCCTTTTCTGTCTTCTGACTCCCTTCCTTTCTGTGTGTGTGTGTGTGTGTGTGTGTGAATGTGTGTGTGTGTGTGTGTTTACATATCTGTCTGTCTGTCTGTCTGTCTGTCTGTCTGACTTCTCTCTTTCTTTTAATCTGTCACTATATTGAGGACTGAACCAAAGTATCAGTACAGGTTATATAAACCCTGCACGAAGTGTCTTGCTAAGCTGCTCAGGCAGATATTGACATCAAGGTATCATTAAGCCCAAGCTAGTCCCAGACTTGTAAGTATTTCAACTTCAAGCTTCTAGGCAGCTGAGATGCCAGGTTTGATTTGTTCTTTGTGACGTTCTGTTTGAGGGAGCTACAGGTTTTTCATCAGGTAGCTTTGCTCACTTGGTCATATGAGTTTAAAGTCTCCTTTTCGTTAACACATGTTGTTTTTAAGCCTGATTATTTTCATCATAGATTTATCCATTCCTTGTAGCTAGATACTAGGACTGTTTCCAATTCAGGTTGTTATTGAAAAAAGTGTTGCGCGTGTTCTTGCACATGCTGTTGTAGATATATTCTGTGATCTGTTTTGGATGTATGCCCAGCAGCGGAATGGTTGAGTTCTGTTAGCTTTGTTCCCAGTATTTTCAAAGTGATTTTATTATTTTTGCTCCCATAGTTTTTTTTTGATGTGGGAAGTATGGAAAAATATTATCATAAAATTTGATATTATAATATTTCTATTGACTTGAATTAAAAATTTACAGTGCTATTTAAAATAATATCTACCTTTTTAGATATATAATCCTTTGCTAGTCATGGTTCTTATTTTGTTTCACTGAAGAAAGCCTAAAACATCATTCTATACGCTTATTTCCCACTGACATATACTACATTTAGAGATATATTTTAAATTTATGCATCTTTGTGTGGCTTGATTTACGTTATTAAGATTCAAGTGTCCTTTATGAACTTTAAAACATTCTTTTCATGAATTACGAAAAGCTATTTTCCTTTTCTCTACTTTGCATTTATTATTATTTTATTATTTTTATTTATTTTTTATTTTTATTTATTATTTATTTATTATTATTTATTTATTTATTTATTATTTATTATTTATTTATTATTATTTATTATTTATTTATTATTATTATTTTTATTAGAAATATTCTTTATTTACCTTTCAAATGTTGTCCCCTTTCCTAGTCCTCCCCGCAAAAATCCCCTAGCCCATCCCCTGCTCACCAATCCACCCACTCCTGCTTCTAACCCTTGATTTTATTCACATCTTTCCCAAATCTCCTTCTATCTGGATTCACTCTTGTTCTATTTCTTTATAGAAAATAAACAGGATTCTAAGGGTCAATAATAAAATAAAATGTAGGAAACATTTTTTAAAAATCATATATGACAAAATATACAAAATCAAAGAATAGAGCCTATAAAACCCACAAGAAAGAGATGCAGACAGGGACCAACTAGTTTCCCGACTCACAAATCCCGTAAAAACTGAAGCTCAAAACATAATATTGCAAAGAATCTGTGGATTATGAAAATATAAGCTAAAATTTAGAAGAAAGAAAGAAAGAAAGAAAGAAAGAAAGAAAGAAAGAAAGAAAGAAAGAAAGAAAGAAAGAAAGAAAGAAAGAAAGAAAGAAAGGGCAAAAAGCCTCCAAAGATGTCTTTGAATTTGTTTTCTGTGACCATCTACTACTGAGCATGTAGTCTTCCCTTAAGGGTATTTTGTTTTTCTCAGTGAGACTCCTCTGGAGAAAATTAAAGTCTCATTTGTAAGTGGTTATACATCAGGATAGCTTCTAGATCCGAGAGAGTAACAAGTGTTTTTTTCTCCTTTCATATTCAGGAACCCATCTGAGGCAAACTCATGTGTACATACCATCACTATCTATGTGAGGTCACTCTTGGTATTTGTGTTTATCATTTTTAAATGTGTAGAGTATCTTCCTATACCAAAACATGAGCTCATATGAGTGAAGCCTTTTCCTAAGCACCAGTTCACCTTCTCCATGTTTATAGACTAGACGTTGTCTTCAGGAATAGGATTTTATTGTCAATCTGTGAAAAATAATTTATAGCACTGGAGCAGGCCAGGTTCTTTGGGGATTATGTAGAGACCCATTTGGACAAAACCCTGGGTTAGATGTAACCCATTTCCTGATCTGGTCATTTTATTTGTTAGCAAGATATATACAACAAGGTGTGTCACCCTGGCCCCTGTCTCCAAGAGAGTGTCCTCACCACTACCCAAACCCCACCAGGCCTCTCCACTCCCTGGGGCCTCATGGATCTTGAGGGTTAGGTATATCTTCTCTGACTGAGTCCAGACCCTGCAGTTCTCTGCTGTATATGTGTTGGGGACCTCATATCAGCTGGTGTATGCTACCTGGTTGGTGGCTCAGTGTCTGAAAGATCTCAGGGGTGCAGGTCAGTTGAGACTGCTGGTCTTCTCATGGGGCTGCCCTCCTCCTCAGCCTCTTCCAGCTTTTCTGCAATTAAAACCACAGGGGTTCCTAGCTTCTGTCCTTTGGTTGGGTGTAAATATCTGTATCTGACTCTTTCAGCTGCTTGTTGTGTCTTTATGTGGTTTGGCTACTAGAGTAACTGTGGCCTTCTATAATAAATCCAGCAGCATTCCTTCTATTTCTATTTTCTTTTGAATGATTCGAGAACTATTGGTGTTATCTGTTTGAATGTTTGGTATAATTCTTCACTAAAACCTTCTCTGGGCTTTCGGGGTTGGAGGCTAAATTTTTCCTTTATGTATATAGGAGTTTTAGGTCTGTTTAAAATGCTTATCTGATCTTGATTCAACTTTGGTAATTCGTATGTTTTGTGAAAATTACCCAGTTTTTTAGATATCTCAATTTAGACATGTATAGGTTTTTAAAAATATGCTGTAAAATTATTTAGATTTCCTCTTTGTCTATTTTTATATCCACCTTTTCATTTATATTTTTGTTAATGTGGATATTTTCTTTTCATCTTTTCCTTAATTTGACTAAGAATTTATCAATTTTGTTGATCTTTTTAAAGTATCAACTCTTAATTTTATTCATTCTGTGTTTGTTTTTTAATTTTATTGATTTTAGCCTTGGGTTTTATATTTTCTTCCAAACTTCTATTTTGGATGTGATATCTTTTTTTTTCCTCTGAGAGAGCTTTCAGGTGTGTTGTTAATTTACCACTGAGTTAATAAGAGGTCTCCACCTGCCTTTATTTTAGTATGTAGGCTTTTTATGCTATTAAATTCCTCTTGGAACTGAATTCATTGTGTTTCAGTAAGGTTGAGTTTCTTGCCTATTCATCTTTCTTCAGTTATTGAAAATCTTTAATTTCCTTCTAAGTTTCTGCCTTGAGCCATTTTTCCTTCAGTTGTAAGTTGCATACTTCTCATGTGTTTGCAAGCTTTCTGTTGTTTCTATTTTTATTGATATCAGGCTTTAATCCATGGTGGTCTGATAGGAAGCAGGGAGTAATTTCATTTTTTTTATCTGCTTAGATTTGCTTTGTAACCAGTATATAGTAAATGTTTGTTAGGTCCATTTGGTTTATGATGTCTTTTAGCTCCAGCATTTTTCTGTTTAGTTTTTGTTTGTAAGAGGAGATATTCTGTCTATTGGTAAAAGTAGAAAACCAAAGTCTCCCACTATCACTATCGGTGTAGTGTGTGAAGGTCAGTATGTGACTTAAGCTGAGGCATGTTTCATTAACAAACTTGGATGTCCTAGTATTTAGAACATATTTATTGAGAATTACATTAATCACTTGGTGTATTTTCTCTTTCTGGAGAATTTATTGTCTTTCCTTATCTAAACTTCTAAGTTTTGTCTTGAAGTATATTTTGTCTGAAATTTAAATGGGTTTAACAGCCTGATTTTGAGGTGTATTTTCTTAGAATGTCTTTTTCTACACATTTACCCTGAGTTAATCTTTAGCCTTGATGTTGAGGTATATTTCTTGGATACAGAAGAAGTGTGGATTCTGTATTCACATTCATTCTATCCGTGTGTGTTTTTATGGCATATTGAGACCATTGATCTTGACAGATATGAATGAGAAGTACAAGTTGATTTCTGTTTTTTGTTTGTTGGTTGGTTGGCTGGTTGGTTTGACTGTGTGTAAGTGTGTGTGTGTGTGTGTGTGTGTGTGTGTGTGTCTTTTGATTTGCTGGGCTGGAATTATTTTTTTCTTCAGTACTTTTTGTTATTGTTTTGTTTGTTTTGTTTTTGTTTGTTTGTCTTGTTTCTTTGATGTGATTAGCCTCTTAAAAGTTTCCTTTGAATCCATCAGGAAGGGCTTTAGTTGTCGATAGATATTGCTAAAATTTAATCTTTGCCATAAAATGTCTTTCTTTTTGTCTTATGTTGACTGAAAATTTTGTTCTAGGTCCTCTCTGCAGGTAGATCAATGGAATAGAACTGAAGACCCAGAAATGAACCCACACATTTAAGGAACCTTGATCTTTGACAAAGAAGCTAAAACCATCTAGAGGAAAAACGACAGCATTTTCAACAAGTGGTGCTAGTCCAACTGGCAGTCAGTATCTGAAGTCTCTAGGAGTCTGGAGCACATCTTTTGAAACCCTACTGGCTTTGAGTCTCTATTGAGAAGTCAGAGTTTATTCTATTAGAGCTGCCTCTGTATGTTACTTGGTCTTATTTCCCTGCAACTTTTAATATTCTTTCTTTGTTCTGTATACCTAGTATTTTGATTTATGTGTAGAGGGCACTTTCTTTTCTTATCTAGTTTATTTGCAATTCTGAATGCTTCTTATATACCAATAGACATCTTCTACTTTAGGTTAGGGAAATGTTTTAAATCCATTTAGTTTGTGTCTTCTTATAGAGTAATCTGTTTCCCTATATAATGTTATTATGTTAAGTAGTGGTTATTGAACCTCTCCCCAAACATTTTCCCCTTCAAAATCTTTGAAAAATTAATATTATGTCAATTCTTAATGCATTGATTTATCTACTGTAGCCCAAAGATCTTGTCCATTTGCTGTAATACTAAATTCACACCATCAGAAACAATAAAATATTTTGAAAATTTTGAAAGAGTGTCACAGTTATTATCTATTAATCTTGATACTGTGTTGCATATTCTTAAAGAGATTGAATTTTATGGTAAAGTGGCAAAGATGCATATAATGATTACAGTTTTCCTCAGTAAATAAAACGTTGTATGGATTTCAGTGTTACTAATTTATTGAAAACTATATATTTCATTAATTCTTCCTCTTATAGCAAGGCAGAAAATAACCCAGACTGAAAAGATGCACAATTGTTTTGGACATGGTCATATATTTTAAATACGTATTGAATTTAGAAATATATGAGAACAATAATATTTTAAGTTTTGAAGTATTTGCTTATTTACTTACAAATTTTTATAGAAAAATATTCCCTCTCCTCTTGGAAATTATTTCTATTGAAGACTATTTTTTTTATTTTGACGTTGCATTTCGTAATTTTAAACATTTAAAAGTATTTGGGGATTCATTAGATGGCTCTAAAATTAAGAGCACTGGCTACCCATTCTACAGACCTGTGTTCAGTTTTCAACACACACAGGGTACCTAACTCTTTGTAACTCTAGTTGAAATGCGTCTTTCTGACCTCTGTGGCACCAGATGTATAAGCAGCAAGAGCTGCTTATAGACATCAAATAAAATACATTTTAAAAAGTAAATTATTTGAATTTTAATCTGTATATCATGTAAAATTAATAACATAGAATTATTAGCTTTTCTATATTTAATTATGAATATTTGAAAATTTATGAAATTTGTCTAGAAGACAGATTTTCTTTTCCTTTAAGGGATTGTGATTGATGATAAATGGAAAGCAAGTAATTGTAAAATATATAAATATTTTTATTGAGCCAGTATATATGCTTATGTTTTGTAGGCATAATAATTGATAATATTTTTATGAATTAGAAATTAAAGTTAACTCCCTATCAGGTTCCTCTCCACAGATTTTCTAATGTATTTATTACAAATTCATTTTGATAATTTTCTTCTCTTTATAAAGTCTATGTTTCAAACATTTACTGTTGAGAAAACTAAAATTAGCCGGGCGGTGGTGGCGCACGCCTTTAATCCCAGCACTTGGGAGGCAGAGGCAGGAGGATTTCAGAGTTCAAGGCCAGCCTGGTCTACAAAGTGAGTTCCAGGACAGCCAGGGCTACACAGAGAAACCCTGTCTCGAAAAACCAAAAAAAAAAAAAAAAAAAAAAAAAAAGAGAAAACTAAAATTAGAAGTTAAATTCTTGATTGAAGTCATATGTGTAATATGGATTAGTGTGGGCTACAAATTACCATTTCGCTTGTTGAGTGTCTTAGCTATTGGGAGAACCAGACAGAAGAGATTGCAACATAATCCTGGGACATAGATTTTTCGATCCACTTCATAGTGCCTAGTCTGAAACTCAATACAGAGACTATACTGAAATAACAACAACAACAAAAGTTCACAGCAATTCACCTGCCTCTGCTTCAGCTTAATGGCATGTGCCATAAAGTGTTCCTCCAAACCTTATCTTTGTCTTTTAATTCATTTTCAAATTCTATTTTATCCCAAATTTATAAATAGAAACTTCAAAATGAATGCATGCTCTGACAAAGATTCACTTCTTTCTAGTTCTCAGCCCTCAGAGAGGTTAATTCTGACAGCATAGTGAGCTGTGAAGTCTGGGCATTCTCTTATACTTTTATCACCTAATCCCTTCATATCCCCATTCATCTCTATCCTCAGCATAAAGTTTGTGGTTTATGGTCCTTTGTGCCTCATCTAAAAAGTTAACAAGATTGCTGACAGTGACCTAGGTTTTTCCAAGTTCCTTTGCTCTTCAGTCCCCTAAATTATCATTCAGATAAATTCCATGTTCTCAAATCACCCTCAATATTCTTATTGTCAGCTTTGATCTTACACGTTGTTTCCTTGAAAAAATAAAAATTGAAGAACAAGGAGGTGGATGCATTCACAACATCTCTTTATGATATTAACCTTATCAATAAAGTATTTGGCTTGTGTATCTATGCTATATTGTCTTTACTGTTCAATACTTTAAAACATCAGTTTTTTTATTTTTTTATTTTTTTTAAATTTTTTAAAGATCTATTTATTTGTTATATGTAAGTACATTGTAGCTATCTTCAGACACTCCAGGAGAGGGCATCAGATCTCATTGCGGATGGTTGTGAACCACCATGTGGTTGCTAAGATTTGAACTCAGGACCTTCAGAAGAGCAGTCAGTGCTCTTAACCGCAAAAGCCATCTCTCCAGCCCCCAGTCATTTTATAAGGAAGGATAAAATAGTAATTTTAATGATATGAAAATACTAACTAAATTGTTTACAGAATCATTTCTTTAAAACAGATAAGGTAAATACATATATAAATACAATATTTGAAACCATTTTCAAAGTAGCCTCTCCCTTTCACTGTTCCATTTCTCTCATTTAGAACACTGATTAAAAAAAAAAAAAAAGCTTTTCTTATCTCTCCTAATAACCCTACACACTCACTTCTCAATTGAGTCTTCATTTCTTCCTATCACGTAAATCCTACCCTCAAGGTCATATAAGGCTTCCATATTCCAACTGCAAAATTATAAAGTTTTGTTTTATTTGATTGAACATCAGACCATAATTGAACCGATGACTCAGTCCTTTGAAGTTTCAGTGAATCTCAGCAGATGCAATGTTCACCTTCTTTCCTTGGCGTCTGTCTGTCCAATATTTCAATAGTTTCTGATCATCTCCATGACCACTGTGGGATCTAACAGTGATAGTTTTTGGCCATTGGCCATTTCTATTTCAGATCTGTACTCACCCATTTGATGCTTGTATTCTGTTCTCGACTAATGGTTCTAAATAAACATTTAAACCCTCACTTGCATATTTTAACTTAGTCGCAGATTCACTTTTCAGTTCCTTTGACGTTTCCAATCTGGTGTGCCTTGTTATTTCTGGAAGGGGTTATTTTCATGGACCTTTAAAAGGCGTCATTTCCAGCCTATCTCTGAGTTTATAATGTCTATTTTCAGCACACATGCCAACATGATGTCCATAAATTGCTTCACATAGAATTTCAACTCAGATATTGTTGAAGTCTCCCCATCCCTAACTGAAAGCCAAATCTGATAATGACCTCTCAGGTGCTACCCGTTCCTCCATGCCTCTCGTATCCATTTCCCTTCAGCCACAGTCTAGCCATACTAATTTTGCTGTTTTTATTTTTTACTATACACATCAAGGAAGCCTTTGTCTTAGATACTCTCTAATCGCAAGTATAAGTACATTTTCTTTTAATGCCTTAAACCTACAACCAATTTGCCTACCTGGTTATATTTTCTAGGGATTCCAATTTGCATAAACATGCCCAAAACATTCTTTGCACCCTTGTTGCAATTTCCTTTGTATCCCATTACTCTCCCCCCACCAACATTTTTGACTGTTTATTTTGTTGTTGTTTTTCATATTGAGAATTCCATCGCCAATTTTTTATCTCCCAGTAGGCAATAATTTTGTCAACCCTTTGATTAATTGTATCTCTCAAATGAGTTGTCTTTAGCTTACTCATATAAGAAATTCAATTAACTTTTTGAATGATTAACTAGTTGAGGAATGTCTAAAGTTAAAAACTAAACTTAGAAAAATTTGATTTTCCACTCATCTGTGGTAACAAGGACAAATATTTATAATGCAATTTATGTTTAGGTTGTTTAGTAAAATGATTGCAGTTCCTTTTCCAAGATTTGTTTGTGATTATACCTGGCCTGAGTAGTTGGCTAAGTTAAAAATACTAGGCCTCACTCATATTTAAGGAAGCTTCTTGTTGCAACCAAGGGCTTTACAGAATGTCACAACCAAGAAAAAAGCAGTTCTGTATCCCAGTCCTAAAAGATACAACTACAAAACAAAACTGAATTTTCTTCTCTGAATACCAGTCTGTTTTCTCAAGTTTTCACAGCCAGATTCATCCCAGTCTTGAGTCTCTATATTTTGCCTGGACTGTCCTAGAGCTCCTGGGCTCAAAAGATGCTACTTTTCCTAGGATGAAAGAGTCCTTGGATAATATCATCAGGAACAATCACAGGAGGACTGGGTGGCATTTGATATTTTCATCATTGCTTTGCATTTGTGCTTCATATTCTTAGCCAATAACATAGCCCATACTAAAAATTTGTCCATGTAATGTTTCAGATAACAATATTAATTCAACTGATCCAACCCTGGTAAAGGCTAAAATGCTTATGCTAAACAAAGAAGGACAATTAAGAAGCACCTGCATATGTCAAAGATGATGGAACTTTTCTTAAAGATAGCGGAATGATAGTGTACATACCAATATTTACTATCCCTGTTATTTATTATCTTTAAAGAATAATAACACTTGAATAAATAATTGTGACACAGTGATTTCAAATAAGTTTATGTATCAAATACTTCACCTGACCAAGCCTCATCAACAAGCATCCCCACGCCAAATTCCACTCACTTTCTTTTTATGTAAAGCAGCTTTCTTTGAATATAACATCATTAATATTCTTCATACTTATATACAAAATTGCAAAGTGCATATGAGAATTTTGACAGATAAAACATCTCATATTTTTAGTTATATTTCCTGTATAATTTCTTAACAAAAAAAATATATTAAGCTTTTATTATATTTAGGTATGATCCTCGAATTCATGATCTCTTCAATACTTTTAACATGAAGGGGTGTTGTACTTTGCCAAATGCTTTTGCAGCATCTAAGGAGATGATAATGTAAATTTTTTTCTTTGATTTTGTTTATATAGTGGTTACTTTAATGGATTTACACATATTAGCCAACCTTGAATCTCTGAGATGAAACCTACTTGATCATGGTGAATAATGGTTTTGATGCATTCTTGGATTCAATTTGCAAGAATTTTATTGAGTATTTTTGGGTTGATATTCATAAGAAAATTGGTCTGAAGTTCTCTTTTTTGGTTGGTCCTTGTGTAGTTTAGGTATCAGACTAATTGTGTCTTCATAGAATGAGTTTGATAGTGTTCTTTCTGTTTCTATTTTATGGAATAGTTTGAGAAGTGTTTGTATTATGTCTTTTTTGACATAATACAATTTAGAATTTTGCACTAAAATCAACTGGTCCTGGGCTTTCTTTGATTGGGACATTTTTAATGACTTCTTTTATTTCCTTTGGGCATATGGGCTTGTTCAGATGTTTTATCTGGTCTCCATTTAACTTTGGTATGTGGTATCTGTCTAGAAAATCATCCATTTGATCTAGATTTTCTGGTTTTGTTGAGTATAGGCTTTTGTAATAAGAAGGCATCAAGAGAGGGGATGGAGTTGCCATCCCACAATCAAAACCTCTCACCCAGAATTGCTCCTATCTGAAAGAACTGCAGGGACAAATCTGGAGAAGAGCCTGAGGAAAAGGAGTTTCAGGGACAGGACCAAAGGATCTAGCTCAAAGGTAAGCCTCAAGACCTGACACTATTACTGATGTTATGTTGTGCTTACAAACAGAGATCTACAATAACTGCCCTCTGAAAGAATCAGATGCAGATATTTAAACTCAACCAATGGTCAGAAGCTGGTGACCCTTGTGGTTGAAGTAGGGAAAGGTTGGAAGAATCTGAGGAGGAGGGTGACCCTATAGGAAGACCAGCAGAGCAGTCTCAAGTAACCCAGAATCCCCGATATCTCTCAGACACTGAACTACCAATCAGGCAGCATACACCAGCTGATATGAGGCCCCCAACTCATATTCAGCAGAGAACTCCCTGGTCTGGACTTAGTCAGAGAAGATACACCTAAATTTCAAGATACATGAGGTTCCAGGGAGTGGAGAGGTCTGGTGGGGTGGAGGTGGGGGTTTGGGAACATCCTCTTGGAGACAGGAGATGGGGGCTAGAGAGAAGTTATGGGAAGCCATCACATTACCTAAATGTTATGTAATAATATACACAGTTTGAAATATTAAGACTATTAGTATTTCCTAGAAATTCATTGATTTATTCTTATTATATTGCACTAAGCATAAAGAATTAGACTTTCTGCAAATACTTTAAACTGGTATTTAAAATAAGGTAATTTTGAATATCAATGCACATCATACTTTTCAATTATACCTAATAATGGAAAGATTAATTAAGTAACCCAATAAATCTTAAATAATTGTGGATTCTTATTCATAGCAAGGATATGACAATTAGGGGTTTTATAGAAAAGAAAGAATATTTTCAGGAAAAACATCAATATGCTTTAATTAAGTTGCACATAGAAATTTTACATGTATTTATTTATTTGGATCAAGAAGATTAGGCTTTTCAAATATTAAACCAGATATAAAAATCAGAAATTGTCCGTGATAGTACTATATATTAGCTAATCAGCTTACTTAAATAAGCATCAAGATTTGATCCAATATTTGTGATACATTTTGGGAAAGCTCAGAAATGAGATTTGCTGTATAAATTACTTTCTCTATGAGAATAAAATCTGTAATAAACATTTGATATATTGAGAAATACAATTTATAATTAGAATTGTGGTTTTTAAAATTAAGAGGTAACCCAGAGCCAAAGGACACACATGGAATGTACTCACTAATAAGTGAATATTAGCCCAAAAGCTCAGAATAACCATGATACAACTCAATGACCATATGAAACTTAACAGCCAAATGTGGATGCTTCCATCCTACATAGAAGGAGAAAGAAAATAATCACAGCAGATAGAGGGAGGGAGGGAAGGGTAAAGGGAAGAAGGGGAGGGAATAAGAGGGGACAGGATCAGGTATGGGAAAAGACATGAGAGAGGTCTAGAACTTCAGGTGAATGACTAGAAATATGTAGCAGTGGGGGGTGGAGAATAAGGGGAAACACTAGAAACTCCCAGATGCCAGGGAAGTGAGAGGTTCCAAGGACCCAAGAAGGATAACAGTAGCTGAAATACTCAACAGAGTAGATATAGAACCTGAAGAGAACGCCTCCAGAAGATAGTCATGCCCCTCCCCCATTGAAGGATGGTGCCTCCCACCCATATCATTTTTTCTTTTTTTCTTTTTATTTATTTATTTTAAACTCCAGATTTTATTCCCCACCTGGTGTACCCCCATACCACATGCCATACCTCCTCCCCACACTGCTGTCTCCATGAGGATGTCCCCACCCCCAACTCCCCACACCTCCATACTTCTAAACTCCCTAGAGCCTCCAGTCTCTTGAGGGTTAGGTGCATCTTCTCTGACTAAACCCAGACCCAGCAGTCCTCTGCTATATATGTATTGGTGGCCTCATATCAGCTAGTGTATGCTGCCTGGTTTGTGTTTCAGTATCTGGGACATGTTGGGGGTCAAGGTTAATTGAGACAGCTCGTCCTCCTACAGGCTCACCCTCCTCCTCAGCTTCTACAAATCGTTCACTAATTCAAACACAGGGGTCAGCAGTTTCTCTCCATTCATTGGGTGCAAATATCTGCCTCTCAGTCTTCCATTTGCTTGTTGGGTCTTCCAGATGGCAGTCTTGCTAGGTCCCTTTTTGTGAGTGCTCCATAGCCTCAGTTATAGTGTCAGGTCCTGGGGCCTCCCCTTGACCTTGAACCCACTTTGGACCTGTCACTGGACTTTCTTTTTTTCAGGAACCTCTCCATTTTTATCCCTGCAGTTCTCTCAGACAGGAACAATTATGGGTCAGAGTTTTGACTGTGGGATGGCAACCCCATCCCTCATTCGATGTCCTGTCTTTCTGCTGGAGGTATGCCCTACAAGTTCCATCTCCCCAATGAATAACATTTCATCTAAGGTCCTCCCTTTTGAGTCCTGAGAGTCTGTCACCTCCCAGGTCTCTGGTATGTTGTGGAGGGTCCCACCAGTCTCCTATCTCCTTAGGTTCCCTGTTTCCATTCTTTCTGCTGACCCTCAGGGATTTCAGTCATTTTCCCCCACCCAGTACCCAATCATGTTCCCTTCTCTGCCCCATCCTGATCCAAATTTTTAAGCCAGAAATTTTCCTGTCTAAATGATATGCAGGGACAAAAAATGGAGCAGACTGAAGGAAAGGCCATCTAGTGACTGCCCCACCTTGGGATCCATCCCATATGCAGACACCAAACCCTGACACTATTGCTGATGCCAAGAAGTGCTCCCAGACAGGAGCCCAGTATGGTTGTCCTCTGAGATGCTCTGCCAGCACCTGACCAATACAGGTGCAGATACAACCAACCATCAGATTGAGTCCAGGGACCACAATGGAAAGCTAGTGGAAGGACTAATGGAGCTGAAGGGTATTGCAACCCCATAAGAAGAAGAAATCGAATAACTGGACCACCTAGAACTCCCAGGAGCTAAAATACCAACCAAAGAGTATACATGAGTTGGTTCACGGCTTCAGCTACACGTGTAGCAGAGGAATGCCTTATCTAGCATCAATGGAAGGGGAGGCCCTGGGTTCTGTGGAGGTTTGTTGCCCCAGCTTAGGAGGATGCTAGAGGGTTGAGGCAGGATTGGGTGGGTGGGTTGGGGAGCAAGCTCTTAGAGGTAAAGGGGAAAGGGGATAGGATGTGAGGTTTGCAGAGAGGTGACCTTTGAAATATAAATACATAAAATAACCAATTAATTTAACAAATGCTAGGCTCAAAAGATTAAAAAGAAAAGAGAGAATCAGTGTCACTCAAACTGCTTGTGACTTTAGCTCACACTGATGACATTATCTGACTGTCTAAGATCTTCTTGTTATCTTTGTTTTCAAGATAATCTTTTAGGTCTTGTTATATTGATTATATTAATTGAACTATTGTTCAGTGAATACATACCAGGCATACTTCTACTTCTTCTGTACTGATGATGGGCTAATATAAAATGGTAGACAGGGTTTATTTTAAAGCATAGTGGTATGTTTAAATTTTCCAAAGTGTAGTTGATAATGCTTCCAGCATAAGAAATGTGATTAAAATGAGATTTAAATCTTCCTATAATACACAACAAGGTCAAAAACAGGCTAAACTATGTAAAATATGCCTCAAAAGAATAACTTAATGCTGAAGATAAAGAGAAGTACTTACTGTACAAGCATGAGAACCTGATTTCTTATCCACAGCATCCACTCAGCTCAGCCTAACAGAGTATATGCAACAGTAGCCATGGGGATGCAGAAACACAAGGCCCTCTAGGGTTCCATGGCCAGCTAATCTAAATGCTAGCAGTTCAAATTTGCTGACTCATCATCAAAATTAAAGCAAGGGGTGATAAAAGAACACCAGGTCTCTATCTTCAAATGCACACAAAGGAAAACAATGTGACTTAGACCACCCCTCAGGTAACATTTAATATGAGAAAAAGTGAAAGACAGAGAGGGAGAGGGAGAGGGAAAGAGAGAGGGAGAGAGTTTCTTCATATTTTATTTGACCTCTTTACATTCCTCACTGCAATGTGATCGTATAATTCATTTGATGAGTAGATGATCCAGGATAGAGGAATGTTAGGGTGCTGAGGCAGGAGTAGG